>CAUYQV010058498.1:0-56242 GCA_963574575.1 Galagoides demidoff
ACAAAGGCCTTATAACCAGAATCCACAGAGAACTCAAGCATAGTACCAAGAAGAGAACAAGTGATCCCATCGCAGGGTGGGCAAGAGACTTAAAGAGAAACTTCTCTGAAGCATGACCTACAGATATATGAAAAAATGCTCACCATCCTTAATCATCAGAGAAATGCAAATCAAAACCACTCTGAGATATCATCTAATGCCAGATTAGCCCATATCACAAAATCACAAAATCACAGATGCTGACGGGGTTGTGGAGAAAAGGGAACACTACTACACTGCTGGTGGGAATGCAAACTAATACGTCCCTTTTAGAAAACCATATGGAGAACACTCAGAGTTCTAAATATAGATCTACCATTTGATCCTGTAATTCCTCTGTTAGGTATATATTGAGAGGACTATAAATCACACTATAATACAGGTATCTGTACCAGAATGTTCATTGCAGCCCAATTCACAATTGCTAGATCATGGAAGAAGCCCAAGTGCCCATCGACCCATGAATGGATCAATAAATTGTAATATATGTACACCATGGAATACTACATAGCAACAAAGAAAGATGGAGACTTTGCCTCCTTCATGTTTACATGGATGGAGCTGGAAAATGTCATTTGCTGTCTAATTTTGCTCCTCCGGTGCTGCCAGACTCCTACAGTGGGGCAGGGAATAACTCACCTCACTATCTACTCACACGTTAGAATGTGTTTGCAGTAATTTTGGAGAAAATGAGCTTTGCTGTGCATCGTAGAGCTATTTTTCACCAATACTTTAATAGGTGATATTATATCCTTTTGCAAGTGATAATTTGATAAGCTCACTCTGTTTCAAAAGTCCTGTGCTTTTCCCCCTAATTACGCATTTTTATTTGGTAAATAAGACTTCACAGAGTGTGCTGGTAACCACGGCCCTGAACAAGCTGCAGGACTTGGCTGCTTTTTATTGCCTTAGTGATTTCTCGCCCATCTATGTAATTAAATCATCTTGCATTTTTCTCTTTAATATTTTGAAAGATTCTGATATGAGGATCCAACTAATTGCACAAAATAAATTGGAAATTGTCCTCACTTTTCCAATGATCTACTGTGGTTTGTATCGTATGGAAACTACACTATCTTAGAAAGATCGGAAAAACGGACCTGTCACAGCAACAGAGAGTTTAAGTGCAGAACCATTCATAACTAATATTCATATTAGTATGAATAATTCCTGATATTTAATTTTTTTCATGGTTTATACCTTTTTTAGATTTTTCTATTAGAGAACATTTCACTATTTTGATGCTTTCTATAAAAAAAAATGCTTTACAGAAGTTATAAGCCTAGAGTTGGGCCATACGTTCTCATAGATATTCTCTTGGGGTACAATCTTCCATTTCTAGCTTATGAAATTCACTCAGCTCTTTAGTGTACTGTGTCCCTTCTGTCCAGGGAGGTGGTGGGTGGTAGAGCTTATAACATACAAAAGCTGGACTCCTCGGGTTCAAGTGCAGGTCATGTCTCTTTGGTCAAATTCCCTACACTCTCTATACCTCAGTTTCCTTATCTATAAAATGGGGATATTAGTAGCAACTAGCGCTTTGGACCACAGCAAGCATTCAATGTGTTACACCAGGCATGCTGCTTAAAACGGTGCCTGGCACCTGTTCAGCCTCTCAGAAATGTGAGTTATCACCAGTGTCAAAACACATTAGCCAACTGGATGCTCTCTTTGTCAAGATTTTGCACAAATGTTTCATCTACTTTGTATACACAAGCAGGCGTGGGTAATCCTCAAAATAAGGGCTTGAAGGCAACTTCAAAAGAAAACTGCAAGGATAAAATTTTTGTTGTTGCTTTGTTTTGTTTGAGACAGAGTCTCCCTATGTTGCCCTCAGTAGCGTGCTGTGACATCACAGCTCACACCAACCTCCAGCCCTTGGGCTTAAGCGATTCTCTTGCCTCAGCCTCCCAACTAACTGGGTCTACAGGCGCTTGCCACAATGCCTGGCTATTTTTTTGTTATAGTTGTCATTGTTGTTTAGCAGGCCCGGGATGGGTTCAAACCTGCCAGCCCCAATGTATGTGGCCAGCGCCATACCCACTGAGCTATGGGCACTGAGAAAGATAAATGTTTTTAAATATTAAATAGTTGCAACTGAAAGTGCATGTTCTCAATATGACTGTCTTGAAAGTTGTTGCCCGAACTGGTGTCTTTATTGTTTTTTATCTCTTTAAATATTTATTAAATCATTTTAAAGCCTATTTTTTGTGATTTAAAAGTCCCACAGTAACTCCTAGTTAGTTATATATTCAAAGTCTAGATTCCTTCTTAAACTACAGGCACACAGGGAAACAGCTTCTTCCACTTCTGTTTGAAGAGATGCGTTCATGGGGACTACAACCTTGTTCTTGTGAAAACGAACCTTCTCACATCAAGGGACAGCAGCCCGGCACACGCGTCACCACATACAGCACAGACGGTCACTTTCCAAATACGTGAGTTATGCCTCTGTAGACACAGGGTCCCCCCGCAGACAGAGAGACTGAGAATCATGAGAGGGAAACACCACAGGTGACGAGGAGGGTGACATGGGGTGTCACGGTGAGAAGCAACGACCCAGGGAGTAGCAGGAAGTTGAGTTCATCTGGAGCCTCTCCACGCACCACTCCAAAGCACCCCAGGCAGAGGAAAGTTAACCCAAATTAAATTCAAAAAATTTAAGCAATAAGAACCCGCAGAACAGACTGGCCATGGGATATGCAGACTCTACACGTTGATGGCTAGGGGTGGCAAAGGAGATCAACATGTGGGCACCCGGGAGGGGACTCTGAGTCCCACCCGCAGTGGGCACCATGCTTATGAGAACGAGGCAGTTCTATAGAAGCACAACCATGTGTGAGACCCAGCTCTCGAGGGTGCGTTGAAGGTTGGGTCTTATCAGAACAGAAAGATCCACAGAAGGGCAGGGAGATTATCTACAAAAAGGCGGAACAGACAACTAAGAGCAGCCTCGCTCTCAATCTCTACACTGACCATCACTTCTCAGTTCAGAGAGGAGAGCGTCGGGGATCCTGGCAAGCAAACCCAGTTTGTGGTTTGGAATAAGCTCCTTTCCTATATCCCTACCGAAGAGGTAGTTCTCCTGGTGAAGTGTGAGCAAGGTGTGACCGCTGGGCCTTCACCCCTCCCCAAATAAACTACTGTCACAGCTGGAGAATGTGACCTCGGACAACCTTGGAGGGATGGACATCCAGCTTGTCATCATGGATTGATTAGGAATGGGTGACGTCAGTGTTCTGATGAGGCCCATGGAATCCTAGAAATACTGTCGGAGTGGGCAGCGTGGAGAGTCACGTCAAGGTCACCGTGGGCAGCATGGAGAGTCACGTCCAAGGTCACCGTGGGCAGTGTGGAGAGTCATGTCAAGGTCACCATGGGCAGCATGGAGAGTCACGTCCAAGGTCACCATGGACAGCATGGAGAGTCACGTCCAAGGTCACAGTGGGCAGCGTGGAGAGTCACGTCGAAGGTCACTGTGGGCAGCGTGGAGAGTCACGTTAAGGTCACCGTGGGCAGCGTGGAGAGTCACGTCAAGGTCACCGTGGGCAGTGTGGAGAGTCACGTCTGTCCAAGGTCCATGTACCAGCAGAGCAGCGTGTTCTGGACACGTCAGCCAGAGGAAAAGGGGACCCCGCCAAGCTCTGAGGCTGACTGCACAGTTTGTCGTGTGACTTTGCCTGCAGATGTAAAATGCTTAACATAATTAGTGTCCTCTCATTAATGATGAAGACTTTAGCTGTTCATTCCTCATGCTTTAAACACATGCACCAGCATCACCCCAGTCCCCGTGGCAGGCCAGGGCCACCCGTGCCAGAGTTTCACATCTGTACGGGACCCCTCAGCATGCTGCCCTCAGACTCTCTGCAACTGGACTTGCTCCTGACCGGGACGCTGGGGCTCTGTCCAAGGCCAGGAGGAGGCAGAGAGTCAGGTCCAGCCTCTCCTCTCCCCTGACTATTTGGAGCTGGCAGTCATTCTGCCAGGATTTGCTCTGCTCTGCTTCTGTTGAAATCCAGCTCTCCCTGGGACTGGGTGGACACTGCATGCTGGCTGCCACGGGAAGAAGCAAACCTCAGAGCTGGTGGGCTGCAGTCACTATCTCCGCCCTGCTTGACAGGGAGGAGAGTGATGGCCCCTTCTCTAGCAGGGAGTCCTAAACTCAGGCGCGAAGGAGACGCTATATGTGGGACCCCCTGACACGGCCACCACATGTGTTAGAGATGTGTATTTAAAGTATCTTTTTCAAATTTAATTCCAGCTGTATGTTCACTTTTATTGCAAAAGAGCCACCTCCCTTAAAACAAAAGGACCATCTCAAGTGTGAAGAAATGAGTGGGCAAAGCCTTGCAGATATTCCCGTAATATTTATCTTTCTTTTCGGGGCTTCGCAGACTGGACCCCTCTTCCCTAAGTATATTCGTAAACCCCTCTTCTGTCTCTTTCACTTTATATGAAACAAGCTGTCCAACAAGAAACACAACTCCTGCAAAAAGGACACAGCGAGGGTCTTTGGAAAATTACATAAAATTACCCTAAACTTACTTATTTGTTAAATGGCATATTTCAGAATTTCTGAAGTTGTTTCCATAATGTGAGTACTTTGAAAAGACATATGAATCATGCAAGTGCTTTATTAGTCTATTGTTATTCCTGATGAACCAATATTTACCATATAATTATTTACACCTTTGCTAATAATACCAGAGCTAATAAAAATCTTCATGTGGGCAGAGTAATTGCCTCGGGTCACCCTGAACGTTTTATTACTAAGTGGCCTCCAGCAGGTGTTCATTTCAACTGATTTGTATCATTTTACTTATGTCTGTTCCATTTTATCAAAGCACAGTAATTATGTAACATAGCGGAGTATATTCTGCAGAATATCATAAAATGATAATGATAGGCTTGGTGAACATATGAATAAGGAACCATAGGATACTGGGCCTCTATTTTCATGGTGTAATAAATAAATATCTGGAAAATATTCTACATAAATAATGGAACAAAGACATTGACAAATGTTCCATACATAAAAATAGATAATACATTTTATAACCCCCCACTCGTCACTCCCAAGGAGAGGATAGAAAGTTATAGTCAAGGTCCACCTTGCTGGACCTTCCTGTGGGGAGCACTGGGGTCATCAGAGAAGTGACTGGAGACACCTCAGTGAAGGAGGAGAGAAGGGGTGATCCTCTGGGGAAGATCAAATGTCAGGGGAGTGAAGCTGGGGTCCACCCTCCCCATTGCGGTTTAATGGGGCTCTTTGCTCACAGTACCCAGCCAGGGGCTCTCATGAGCACCATGACCAGGTTCCGCGTGTCCCCTTCTGCCATGAGGGACCCGAACGGAGCAGGTGCTCAAGACCCCATCCTGCACTGCTGCCATCCTAACAGCACTGCCTCCGCCACCTGCATGACACTCCTCTATGGCACTGTGGCCGTGGCCACCTCCAGGCTGGGGTGGATGTGGAGCCCCAGCCGTGCGACTCAGCAGTGACATGCTGCATATCTCCCCAGCCCTGCCAGCCATGGGCTGCCCAGCCCCTGCAGTCGACAAGCCTCTAGCCATGGTCTCACTTACTAATCCAGCTGCCCCAGTCCCATGCTCTGGGCTTCCTATTAACCCCATGGGCCATGTGTCCCAGCCTGGTGAAGCTGCATGCCACATACTTCAGTGGTCCTGGCCACACAGGTGCTACCTGAACCCTGCAACACTGCCCCCAAACCCAGCCACAGACCCACATACTAGGAACTGCCCCCTGCCATGTGCCACTACTGCCCCAGACTGGGGGATAAATGTCCATAAACCTGACACCAGTGGCCACCTTCTGAAGATCCCCCGCCCCTCTGCCCAGGTGCCACTTCCAGCACTGTAGGGAGGCCCAGGAAGAGCAAAGCCCTGTGCTACCCATCTCTGTACAGAGGAACTAGCCCACCCCTCTGCCTGAGCTTCCAACAGCAGCCTGGGGACCAATCCCCACTTTGACAAACGTCCCATGCACCGGCTCAGACTGTGACAACTACAGAGGAACTGGGTGATGCAGGGGACAGCTGTGGTATAGGTTCCAGGAGCACCTCCGTTCCCTGATGTCCACACAGGACAGTGTGCCTCTCCTTTTTACTAAGCAGGACAGCACCCAGCAAGGATAGCAGGTGCACCTCACACTTACCTGTCTTGAGCTAAGGAAAGAGGTTTCAGCTTAGGAACTCTGCCAACACGAAAAACTAAGCCATTTCAGCACCCCCAAAGGGTCGCAACAGGTGCACAGCAACAGACCCCGACCAAAAGGAAACTGTCCCAGTATCAGACATAGAATTCAGAATATGGATGTCAAATATGATGAGTTGAATTGAAGAAAAAGTTGAAAGTCAACACAAAAAAACCAAAATAAACATAAAATATAAAATAAATAACAATTCAGGACATGAATGAAAAATTCTCTAAAGAGATAGAAAATATAAGAAAAGATATAAAGAACAAAGAGAAATAAAAGGACCTTTAGGGAATTTCAAAACACAGCAGAAAACTTTAACAACAGTCTAGATCAAGCAGAAGAAAGAATTTCAGGGATGGAAGACACGGCTTTTGCATTAACCCAGTTAGTCAAAATGCAGAGAAAAGAATAAGTGTGTAGAATCATTCAGAGAAATATCAGACTATGAAAAATGAGCCAATATAAGAATTATAGGTATTCCTGGGAAATAAGAAGAAAATGAAAAAAAAATATGGGAAACCTGTTTGAGTGAATAATGACGATATTGCCAGAGACTTAGACATCCATATCCTGTCTGATCACGAACACCTGAGACTCACAGCAAGGAGGACATCACCAAGCCACTTAGTCATCATCTGACCAAAGTCAAAGCAAAGGAGAAACGTTAGGATCTGATCTGTGAGGCAGAAACAACAAACAACTTACAAGGGGAAATCCATCAGGCTAACAGCAGAATTCTCAGCTGAGACCTTACAAGCCAGAAGGAACTGGGGTCCTGTTTTTAGTTTCCTTAAACAGAATAATTACCAATGGTGAATTTTGTATCCTCCAAAAATAACTTTTGTAAATGAAGGTGAAATGAAGTCTTTCCCAGACAAGAAAACACCAAGAGAATTTGTCACCACTACACTTGTACAACAGGAAATGCTCAAAAGTGTTCCGTACTTAGAACAGATCGATATCCACTGGGCAAAAATAGATTTTATTGTATTGTTAACTTGAAAATAAAGTTGTTTCGTTTACCAATATAAAATTACCGGATTTTGCCACTCATCTAGGCTGTGTAAATGAAATGCTTTCTTGGACTTGATTTAACAATGTCAAGTTCGTCTTTGCACGCACTTTTATCCCCATTCTCTCTATGCCAGACGTCATGTGTTTCTGGAGCCACCAATTCAGAAATTGTCTTAGAAAAAGAAAACTTGCTACAGATGATACACATTACAGTGTATTTTGGATTTATTGTTTATTACTCATTGGCAGCAACATATCTTTATGCTAATACAGAAGTTTTCTCTTTTACGTATATGCATAGTAAGTTTTAAATTCAATATTGTTTTCTTTTTAAGGCGGATTGTTTTTAATGTACCATGTTTTTGTAGTAATAGAAAAGAACCCTATAGAACATCATCCAAACTTTTTAAGTATGATTTTCAGTCAGAAAATCAAGAATCTCGTGAAAAATTGGGATAGGTTACATTGCCTACGGAAATAAACTATAAATCATTATATTAATCAGCCATAGGTTAATTTCCACTATCAACACTGAAAATATAGCAAAAAATAAAACCTTTCTTTCTTCCATTTGTCTTATTCCTTCACCTTACCTGCACGAGATGTTGACTACTTTGTAAAATAACGGCAATAAACCTAAAAAGGTTTTAAAATATTTCACATTTTAGGGGAATTTCCTATTCATGTTGGCATTTCAAATCAGCTTACTCTTTAAGATGAGATTAATAATACCGACATCCATAGCAAATCCCGGGATTTACCTTGAACTTATACAACTTATGTTTGTTGGTTATACCTCAATATAGCAGGAAAAAAAAGTACCACTAAAAGATCTTTATCTACTTTTCTAATATTTGAATACGTTGAACAGTAAGCGTAAATATCTCCATCAAAACCTATGTGCCTTAACCTTGGTAGATGTGATGAGCAGGTTTCAAACAAGCAAAAAGTCTTAATCTTATATTTTTCCAGGGTCAAGAAAGACTTTTATGTATTTTCATTTGTATATAAACTTAAATATTTAAGCAATATTTTCTTCAATTAAACTTTCTATTTAACATGAAGTTTATTTTAAGATACTACTACACCTCGACTCACAGCCAGGACTCTGTCCCCTTCTCATTAAAATATCGTAACAGTGTTGTCCTTCCTGTAAGATTATAGCCCACGTTTCAGATTGTCATTTTTAACTGACAGACATACCATGACCCCTCCTACTATTCTGATCCCATTTTCAATTTTTCTTTCCTTCCAAAAAGCTTTAGCAGAATTGAAGCAACTTTTCCACTTATATGCTAAAAATCTCATCCCTGAGTTGACATTTAAAATATTTAATAGGAGTTGGTGCTTAGGTAACCAGCAGTCAGAACAGAGCCCCAACCAGCCCGGATGTCATGAGCTGTGGAATATTAATGCAGCTGGACCTATTCTGGGTCTGACTGGAGGCTATATACATGTGTGTGAGTGTGTGTGTATTTTTCTCATGGTTCCTCCTATGTCTTATTTTCATATTTTTTATTGCTCCTCTCATTTTCATCTTGTATTATAATTATTATTGTTTGTATTTATTACCACAAGTGAACTTTAAATTCCTTGAGGAAAGATTGAACATATTTCACTTTTGTAATACTTGATATGCCTGAAGGATAAAAGATGAAAGGAAAGAAGGAGGAGGGAAAGAAGGAAGGAAGGGGGGAGGGAGAGAGAGAAAAGGAAAAACAAATAAAAAAGGAAGGAGAAGTTATTGTGATTGAGATTTTGGTGATTTCCATTAAAAAGGAGTAGCAGAGTCAGGTCTAAGGAAAGAGCCAGTCCTGTTTCAACAATACTAATTTAGGGGGAAAGTTAACAAACAGTTTGCTGGTATTTGGGGAGAAGTGTCCTGGAGATGCTCTGTCCTTTGCTAGGTAATTCACCTTGTGGGATATTTTGGAAGTTTGGAGTGAAGCAAGTTGCCACACAGGCACTTTAATGGCCTTAAATCAACCACATGCAGCTTATCTCTGATGGGGCTTTTATTCAGTAATAAATCTGGTGTGCAAATCTTCTAATTAAACACCAACATTGAATGTATGCTAACTCAGTGGAACAGGAGTTTCCGCAAAACCCAGACTGTATCAAGGAAAGAAAAACAGGGCATCCCTCTTCTTCAACCCTCCAACGTACAATTCATGAGAATGTCTACATCCCGAATTTGTAAAGTGATACTGTTATCTATTTTTAATTTTTGATGTAATAGCCATTGATTAGACTTAGAAATACATAAAAAATGAAATAACAAATAGCTTGGGGGATAAATAGCCTTTCCAGCCACCTGCACAGATGCCTGGATAAGTGTCTGCAAGGCTCTGCTCCTGCAGGACAAGGTGCCAGCCAGGACTTCACCTTCAGATGATAATTCTTAGCTTCCCTTTCAAGGTGATATTTTGGAATTTGGAATATGTGGTTATACAATATTAGGAAAAGACTAAATGCCACTAAATTTTTAAAACTTATAATCATCATATTAGTGACCACATAAAGAGAGAAAGCATCACCAGAGAATGAGGGTTCCCCCTCCCCCGATACATGAAGAAAGGTGGTGAATATTACATGAAGATACAGATCACATGAGCCACGTGAAGATACAGACCACGTGAGCCACATGAAGATATAGACCACATGAGCCATGGGAGGATACAGACCACATGAGCCATGTGAAGACACAGGGAGATGCTGCCCACCTACACATTGGGAGGAAAGCCCTCACCCAGAACAGAATTGCTCAAACCTTGATATTGGGCTTCCGGACTCCGGAGCCGTGAGAAGTAAATTTCTCTTTTAAGCCACCCATTCCTGGTCTCTTTTAAGGAAAGTTAAAAAGATTAACACACCAGGGAAATGCAAAAATAAGACCAAAATGAAATGAGACATATTTCTGCCTGTTTCTCACACTAAGTGTAGCTAGGACCCCTGGATACTGTACATAAAGTGAGCATGTACCATCTCCAAAGAGGAAGAGGAGAAGGCAGATTGCCCATAACCTTAGGGCCCAAAGCAACAAAGGCGAATTCCAGATTACTTTGTATATTTCAGACTCATTACTGAAGAATCTCATAACCCAGAAACACCAATAGATGCAGACCAGGAAAGCCTCCCAAAATCTGGGCAAGAGAAGGCTACCAAGAGCAAAACCCTGTAGCTGGTGACGGTGGCCCCCCGACAGACACTGCAGGTAAATGTGTGGTCTCACCATCCCACTCATCAAACAGCAAGGCTCAGAGGGGCATCCCTGGCTGGAGCTGTGTCACAGAGGGCCAAGTCAGAGGCCACCAGTGAGCCCCAGCAGACGTCCTGGTCTTCCTCCCCCATCCAGCAGTGACAAGGTGTCCTCACTGGTCCTTCCTAGTACCCATTCGGTGATGCCAGAGGAGGCCCAGGGGAGAGTCAGAACTTCATTGTTCAAAGGTAATGAGGTCACCCCCATGACGACAGTGAGACCACATGGGCAGTAGGTCTCCCACCCACAGTAAGAACACCCCAACCTCAGTGCAGGGGACACCAGAGGGAAGCCCAGACTCCTCCCTCCACTCGGCAGTGAAGAGGCAGCCCTCCCTCCTTGCCAGCTTGGTGGTGTTGGAGAGCACCCATCAGGACGTGTGTGGGCACGATCAAGTCTCACATACAAAATGAAAATCTCAAGTTCCAGTCATTCTCCACAGCCAGAACTGAGATGATATTATAACAAATTAAAAAACAGTGACACAATGATGACTGATGAGTTAGAGTCATCTGAATATTAGACAGCAGCTATGATAAAAATGCGGCAAGGAGCGACCCGCTCTTCACTCCAAGAACAAGCACAGATCAGATGGAGGGAAGGAGAGCTACTCTCCCTGCCCACAACCCTGCTTTCCCGGCTGGGACCCGGCAGGGCCTGGGCGACCCCGTTCTGGGCCTCAGAGTGTGGCCAGCACCCTGCACGGTGGGATGGCCCAGCACGTGTCTCCTCTGTCTTTCCACCCAGGGACACAGGGAGATGCTAGGAAGGGTTGGAGGGAGAGCCAGCCACTTCTACAGTGCAAACAGACTGTGTCCCTCTGCTTCATGCAGAGACAAAGGAAGTGGATTTTATTTCTACTTTCTTATATATTAGAGGAAAATAAATGTGAAAACTGGGGTTTATTCAGAGAGTCCGTGACTGTGTGTCTTTCCGTTGAATTTTGGCCATGCAGAGAGACGACGTATCTGAAGGGGACGCAGAGAAGGTGTGCCCTCCTGCTGGCCTCTCCCCAACTCTCCCTCTGCTGCTGCCACCACACCACCTCGAAATCCTTTCTTTCTTCAGCTAAGAAGAGAGGAAACAATGGTCAAACAATCGAGAGGATATTTTTCACTTAAAAAAAAAAAAAACAGAGGAAGAAAAGAAAAGAACAAAAAAGAAAAGAAAAAAACAATAGCAAGAAACTTCACATCTGGTTGCCAGAGTCTGGGAATGGGCATCTCCACTGCATTGATTTTCTTCCCTACAGAACTGTCGCGGCCGCAGCTGATGGAACTGTCTCCCTCGGCACAATCAGCTATTTGTCTTGCAGGGCACAGAGATGCGTCCAACGCCCACCGTCCCTGGTCCAGGACTCAGAATGGGAGCAAGAGGCTCTCCGCAGGGACCAGGCCTTCCTGGGATTTGCAGTGACTACAAGTGAGGTGATTTCCAGGGCCAGGACATAATGTATTTTTTGGGGAAAAAAATCTCAAATCTCAGATAAGCAAGTACTAAAAAAGAAGTATTTCTAAAATATTTCCAGCTCTGGCCCACTTACACTTTGGTGCCTTCAGAATAACCGTGCTTTCCGGGAATGCCGAGGACTCACTGTGGAGGTGTGCTAAGACTGGGAATTACATTTCCATTGCCCACTCCTCCTGCTTCTGATGGCCTGCAGGCCTGTCACAGGAGGGGAAGGCTTGACCTTGTGTGTGCGTGCTGGCCGTGTGTGCGTGCTGACCGTGTGTGTGTGCTGGCGTGTTCAGGCCCACATGGTGCACTCCTCACCGTCTACAAACTAACAAGGAGACCGACCGCGCATTAGCCCTGCTCGGGAGAAAGTGCACGTGAATGGATGCAGGTGATTCTCGCACAGACCCGAGGGAAACGGGAGAAATTTTAATTTTAGTATGCAGACAAGGACTCCATGGTGGGTTGAGCAGGAGCCTGTTATTAACTCTGTCTTTTCAATTTTTCACACAGAAGGAGGAGAGACTGTGAAGAATCTTCCTGTGCCCTCTTCCGACTTCGGCTAAGTTCCTTTTTCTTGACAATTAAGCCTTATAATTGCAGCCTTTCTCCGCACCTGTTCTGATATTCCTGCACTCAGGATGTCACACACTATCAGTCTTTTCAGGGTGGTAGAGAAGAATACTCCACATTTGCTATTTTACCAATTTAAAAGGTTTAAAATGAGGTCAAATAAAATTTGGTATTAAATTAAAGAACTCCTAGTACTCATTTGCTATTCCAAGAGAGTCAGACTTCCTGGACTGGGGGTGGCGAACCCCCGTCCCCCATGTGCACCCTGATGTCTGTCCCAGCTCCCCCACACTTGCCGTCATGCACACACCATCTCTGCCTGCATTGGTGGCTGGATGGATATCACAAAAGGGGGGAAGGGGATATCAGCTTTCCTTCACCCCATGGGCAGTGGACCTGGCTCCCAAGGCATGCACATTTTACCCTGCATGGACATCCACACACAGCTTCTGAGTGTGTACCACACCACCCACAGGCCATGCTGTGACCCACTTGCTCCAGCTGCAATGAATCCCCTCCCAGGGCTGGAAGGGGGTCACCCTGTCCCTGTGCTATCTCTGCAGGGCCCTGGGTACCTGTGCTCTGGCATCACTGCTGCTGCAGGTCCCACCGAGGACAGGCATGGACAGATGAGAGGTTCTGTGAGGCTCGTCCTGGCCAGGCTGCGCGCAGGACCTGAGACAATCACTCACAGTAACGTGGTGAGTCTCTCAGCCCTTTGCCCTGTCCATCTGGTTTCCAAGCCCCGAGGAAACCTGTCCTCAGTAATTTCTCTGCCCTTGGCACACGATTAATCCTAAAAGCATCCAGGATCTTGTCCTGGGGTAGGAGACCAGCTGCAGACCACCCTTCTGTACTCTGAGCCACAGCAGAGACCATGATGTGTGGCTCTGTCCCTGACCTCATGCAGCCAGAGTCTCTACAGGAGGCCCCGTCTTAGTCACAATCCCACACAATGGGGCCGGGCGGGCACCACCCCACCCTACTGTGATATGACATCTAGCTTGGGGCAGGGTTATGTGCTGAGCCAGCTGCCCCTGGGTTCTGAAGCATTTGGAAAGTCAGTATGAATAGAGATGAGGAGGTCCCTTCACTGTGGATTCAGACCAGGCAGGGTCACCAACTGGGCTTCAGATGCAGCTGTCCCAGACAACCATGAAGATGCTGGGCAGGGGAGACCAGAGCAGCTGGAAGAACTTCCCTTCCCTGCAGGGAGATTAATGCCCAGAGGAGCCAGGACAGGCCCCTTCTGCATCTCTAAGGAGAGACATTACAGTCCCTCTGCAGCTCACAGTGAGAGGTCCCGGGGGTGTGCTTGTCCCAGAAAGGCCCAGAGTGAGGAGGAAAATGTGACGGCCGCTGATCCCTGTGCATAAAAGGCCACATGAAAACTGGGCCAAACCAGCAGGCACTGTCCTTGTTCACAGTTCAGTGGCTCAGGAATTTAGGTCAGGTCGGCCCTGCTCTGGTCTAGCGTAACCCGTGAGAGCGTCCTTCAGCAGGCCTAGGCCATAGACAGAGCCCCATGAATGTGTCCGCTGGGCCCCTGGGTGCTCTTCCCATGGGCATCTCCAGAAGGCTGTCCACACTAGCGAGAAGGAGAGCGGAGACATTCAGAGCCTCTCAAAGCCCCACACTGTCAGAGAAGTCCAGAGGCCAGTTCAGACCCCAGGCTGTGGACAGTCTTCCCTAGTGACAGGGGTGGGAGGGGGAGCAGCCCCTGTGCTGTGGCCAAGGACACACACTGGCCATGCCCATCCTGAGCTCTGTGCACCTGCTGCCCTCCACCCACTCACAGTGTCAGCACAGAGGTGCGACCACACGGGAAAGATGGAAGGATGATGGAGCCAAAGGAATATCCTCAGAGGATTCTTCTACAACCATACACAGGATCTTCAGACAGCTGTTTACCAGCAGGAACACCTACATCTCAGAGCCCTCAGAAATACAGACCGTGTCACCTCCGTGGGTCAACAAACCAGATGACCTACATGGCTTAGAAAGAAAGAAAACTTCAACTTCTATCAGAAAAGGAGTATCACAGGGCTGGGTGCAGGGGCTCACGCCTATAATCCTAGCACTTTGGGAGGCCGAGGCGGGTGAATTGCCTGAGCTCACAGGTTCGAGACCAGCCTGAGCCAGAGTGAGATCCTATCTCTAAAAATAGCCAGGCATTGTGACAGGCACCTATAGTCCTAGCACTCTGGGAGGCCGAGATGAGACTAGCCTGAGCCAGAGTAAGACCCCATCTCTAAAAATAGCTGGGTGTTGTGGTGGGCACCTATAGTCCCAGCTACTCGGGAGACTGAGGCAAGTGAATCGCTTGAGCCTAAGAGCTGGAGGTTGCTGTGAGCTATGACACCCCAGCACTCTACCAAGGGTGACCAAGTGAGACTCTGTCATAAAAAAAAAAAAAAAGGAAAGAAATAAAAGAGTATCAGGAAGGGTTATCACGACCTGGTGATGAGTTGTAGAACTTGTGATTTCACCCTCAGTCATGACTTCAGAGCATCGTGTGTGTGAGAGTGAACGTATATAACTTAGATTAATGTTCAACGCTTGTATCTGTATCTTTACCCTTGTTTTATATTGGGCATGCTGATGATAAGTAAGTTCATAACTTAGTCTATGGTTTAACAATATCAAGAAATGTTCCAGTAGAAGTCAAGGAAGAAGAGGGGTCCCTGCAGACTCGACACTGCGTGTGTCAGTTTGTAGGATATTGGGTTGTCTTTCCTTGCACAGGTAGAAAGGGCAGGTAAGAGAGGACGGCCTTGGTTTAGGGAAGCACCTGCTGGGAACCTCAGGATGTGTGGGTGTGGCGGCAGCCGAGTCTGTATGGCCTTGGAGCTCTTGAGCTGCAGACACCTGCTGGGTGAGGGGGCCCTGAAGCCAGGTGAGGAGCCGGGACCCACCTGTCAGACAGCCCAGGGGCACCTTCTTCTCCCTGCACCTTGGCAGCGGCAGGAGGGGCTCAGAGCTAAGTGAGCCAAGCAGGGTAATTTGCACATGAAGGATTATGGGGGACACGTGAACATTTAAAGATCACTAGTGATCACCATGGAGTTGAGGTCAGTGATGCTAAGGCTCCCGCATCAACCAGGAAACGCTGGCTGGAAGTCACAAGGCTCCAGCTGGCCTTGCCAATGCACTCACTTCTGCTTAAAGGGTTCAAGTTGGTTTTGGTTTTATGCAACCAAATGTAAGGCAGAAAGACACTGCAACGGAGCCCATCTGAGCATCACAGACAGGACAGGTGCCAGGAAAGGATTCCGTGAAACGTTCAGAACTAAGCAGTGGGCTGATGCACATAATCCGAGGTTACTCGGTTCTGACATCAGCACCGGGGTTCAAAGGTTTTTAAGTGTCCAGATCCTCATAGCAACTTATGCTTTATTTGCCTTTACTGATCTGGAGATACATGAGGAGAAAATAAATGAAGAAAATATGTAAATATTTTACATACGTAAATATATTTAGCTTTGGTAAAAACTAATCATTAAGAAGAGAAAAATGGTACTTTTTTTTGCAGTTTTTTTGGCCGGGATCAGGTTTTAAACCCACCACCTCTGGTGTAGGGGCCAGTGCCCTACTCCTTCGAGCTACAGGCGCCACCCCAAAATGATATTTTCTATGAAGATATATTGTGAACACTTTATGTTTGATTATACAGTACTTAAATTAGATAAATATTTTGAAAACAAGACATTCATTTTGTTTTCAATAAAAGTTGTAGGAACAAAAATCAGTTATGAGACATTTTCTGCTAGCATGTGAGACTATCGTTGAAAACCTTGATTAAAAGCTATCACTTATTTTTCCACGGAATTATAGAATAGCATGTGAAAATTGCCTCAGAGTTCTCAGAAAACAACTTCATTAGAAAAAGCCTGTTTATGGTTTACTCTCCCTCTGTTTTAAATTATTCATTCTTGCAAAGCGTACTTTTACTGCAGTTCATTAATTTTTAGAATCTATAGGTTTGTAGAACTCAATTTCCTTAATCATGCATGTACAATGATTAGAATTTTTTATCTTGCTGATTTCAGCACGCACGCACTGCCTCCAGCAAAATACTCAGCATCTAGCAGAAAAGGGGAAATGATTCGTATTTTTCCTCAAAATGAACTTTCTGTTTCAATAACTTATATTCAAATCACGAGGGGAAACATATTACTTTATTTTCTTTTGTTCATATTTTTAGAAAAAAAATTGGAATTAATGTGCTTACCCACTCCAAAATAGTGAACTGTACTGTGAGCGATGTCACGCGGTTTCCTGATAACACGGCCTGTTTCCCAGGTAGAGCATTGACGTTGAAAGCATCTCAAGTAAATCAGGCCGTTGTATTAGCTTTTTTTTTTTTTAAATTTTATTGAATTGAATGGTAACTGTATTAGCTTTTCCTTCATCATTAAACACATAGTTTAAAAACAGAAAATCTAATATGAAAATGGCCACAGAAGCATAGTAACCCAGGGAAATAGAATTTTACCGGGATTCAGGTGTAACCCTAACTCCCCTACTCAAAATGCTAATTATGTAAAATTCAAATGGGTGTGATTTGAGAACTTTGGTTTTATTTAGTACTATTATCAAGAAGAGTCAACTCTGAAGTTGGACCACAAATGTTACAGAGAGCAGGTGAATGAGGAACCAGCCGGGATGCTTTGTGTGTGGTGCTCCCGTGACACAGGTGCCTCAGAAGGGCTCCAAAGATCCCTTACCATACATGACGGGCAGGTCAAGAGTAGACTGACATTTCTGTGTCAGGACCTGAGTCTTTATCAACCTTTGGAAAAGCTGAGAGCTGAAATCTCCACGTCCCACAGGTGCAGGATGGATGGCCTGACCGGTGCCTCCTTCCTCTTTAAGTACCTCGTTCTGTGTCCAGGAGAAATCTGAGCACAGTCCTGGGTGTGGACCAGGCCTCGGGTCTCCTGATCAAAAGTGAAGAATGGGTTTTACTGCCGTGTTCCAACTTGAGTAAAAAAACATGCAAAGAAATTAAGGACTTCTGTTTGTTTTCTGCAGAGAAATAGCTCCGTATAGCCTTACTCTTTCTCTCTTTTCTGAAAATTTTTACAAACACATCCAAGATAGCATCCTTATTTAATGGCTGAGAACATGTCAGCACCGAAGAAGAAAGACCCCTGTGGGATCCTTTGACTTAAGGTGGCTGAGTTTTAAAAGCTGCCAAAGATTCCCTGCCTTCCTTTCCCCTGAGCACGCAAGGGGTGAGGCGGAGGAATGGCCTCTACGTTACCGCCTGCTGTGACTTCTCTCTGTCCCCTTGGAGGGGTTACTAGTCTGGGATCAAGACCCGATGTTTTATTAAACTCTGCAAACAGGAGAACCCTCAGGTCCTTTCTCTGTGTCACTTTTCAGAGTCTAGAAGGGAGGTTTGCAGATACAGGCTAAGATACTTTCAGAACTGATTTGAAATCGGGTTTGTGGATATTTGTTAGAATCTCATTGATTCTGAGTCTAATTTAAAGAAAGGTTATGAGGAAGGTTACGTCCACTGGGTGTTACCCCATCCTAAATTGGTCATGAATTTAAATTTCCCTGAATCTTACACTTAGCTGCACAGTATAAACCAAACTAACTTGAGATAATATTGCCTACATTAACAAGGCAATTGAACTCTGAAATGGCGTGACGGCTTGGCCGACTGTCCACCGAGCCTGGGTATTTACCAGGAAATTGAGTTCTTTCTTAAATATTATAATTGGATGCTAAAATCCTCCACCTAGCTCTTTTTTAAAGGCCCCGTCTCGTGACTCAAATAGTTGAATATCTTTCTCGTTATGTTTACTTCATTTTAGGTTTCAAACGTTTGGTTTTTGTCTCTAGCAAGCTAAGAATTTTTAAAATTAAATCGCAGACCGACCGTTAGAATCACTCTGACAGGGTGAGTGGTGCTCTCTCTCTCCCGGCAAGATTCTCAGCTACTTCTCCTCTACGCTAGGAAAACCTCAAGGCAAAAATGAGGGGCCCCACGGTAGCCCTGCACTCACCTGACTTTTCTTTAGAGACCTTTGTTCCTCAGGCCCCTCTAGTTTAATAGCTCTCTGATGTCTCCTCCCAGGACCGAAAGTATGTTCCCCCCAAATTCACACTTTGAAGTCCTGACTTCCAATATCACTATGTTTGGAAATAGGGTCTTTAAGAGGTGATAGAGTTTAAGTGGGGTTGTAATATGGGGGTCTCAATTCAGTAGGACTATTGCCTTCTAATAAGAAGAAGAGAAAGAAATCTACACACTGGGAATGGATCCCGCGTGGGAACCCGGCCATATGGCCTTGACCGCAGCCTCCAGAGAAATTTGTTTCTTTACTTGGAGAAAAAAATTCTGCCATCTGAGCCCTCACTAAGGGTATTTTGTTATGAAGTTCAAGCCGAATAACACTCCTTCAGACAGGTGTCTTAAGCATCTGTTCACAGTCCTAGCCTCCCATGTTGCTGTGGAAGGGGTGGCCTGTGGCCAGCTTGTCCACCATGAGAAATGGATGGCCTGGGCTGGGAGTGAAACCAAGGTGCTGGACGTCAGCCTTAGTCATCCTAGAAGGTAAGCTGAGGCTCACGGCAGGAACTCAGTGAGATTCGAGGCTCGGGAGTAATCACAGCATTACCAGATACAGAATGTTTGGACTGGAAACGCTATTTTAAATGTACACAAGCATGTGAAATGTGTTAGCTATTATTCTCCCACCATGAATGGAACTTAGAGAGCCCTTTTCACTGTGGTGTGGCAAGAACAGAGAGCACGTGAGATTTTACCTAGCTAAACGCTCACTCATCAGCTGCTACAGTTTCATGGATGCTCACAGGAGATAGGAGACTCCTGTGTCCGAGATGAAAAGACACCTTATTACAGTAACATCATCTTATTTCCTAAGTTGGATGCAGTTTTCTTACCCACTTACATACGTAAAAGTTCTGGGAAAGGATTTCAGGACCCATTATAGGCTTAACCACCCTCGAGGTAGACCTGATTTTCTTTCCTATTAGCACAAATGGGGGGCCACGACCAGTGAGATTCTGACCCACATCCAGGACGCCAGCAGGTCAGATAAATGGGATCTTAGGTTGATCAGCCTTATGCAGGTTAAGCAAGCAAGAAACTATTTTTTCAATAAAGAACAAAATACCAGATTAATAAGCACAGGGCTCCCACATACAGCTTTATTCGTGTTCTCTCTGAACAACAGAACGTAATTTTGTTATGTGAAATATGTTTAATGGCCCCCATCCTACAATGAGAGAAAAAACACCCATCATTTAACCAAGAAGTAATTTTGAGACATAAAAGATGGAAAGCCAATTGGCAATGTTTTCTTTTTCTTTTTTTCTTCTTTGGTCTTTCCTGTATAATGGATAACTTTTTAATTATATTTTCTTTTTATTCACTTAATATTTTTTAATTCAGATTGATCTGAAGATACCAATGATTAGGTTACATTGTTTGTGTTTCCAAGGTCAAGTTCAAGGTGTAGTTGAGGCAGCCGAGCCCTCATCCTGGGGGTGTGCTGCACCCCTCACACGTGTCCATCAGATGAGCTCTGCCCAGCCCCTCTCCCTTCTCCCCTTTCCTCTTTCCTTCTTCCTCCTTGCAGTGTTCTCTTCTACTGGAAGTGGCTTACCCGGGCACGGGGTTCCCAGGTGGATGTCCATTTGAGAGCATCCAGCAGTCCTAACACTCTCTCCTGGTCTTCTCATATGACCATGAGCTTACAAATTGATTTTACAGAAGAGAAGGTAGAAGAGGAGGGTAAAACTGTAGCTGAAAAGCAAAGGGTGATGAGTAAGGTGAATGCTTATAAAAATTGGGCAAGTTTAGGAAAGTACGACAGAGATGGCACAGCTCAGCAGGGAGGCCATTCAGCCCGAGGGAGTAGGACAGAGAACAGACTCTCCAAAGAGGAGAAACCACCACTCTGAGCCAGGAAGGAAAACGGGATAGACCAGCTACTCTTCCCACCTGTACCAGAAGGTCAGTTTAAACAGAGACAGGGCTCCCTTTCTCCTAGGGAAAACATTTAGGGGAATTCTTCAAGTGGAAACCAGGAATGGAGGAACACATTCTCCTGTAGCAGGGATATGTGTATCCGTGTACGTACTGTGCAATGTGGCAGCTGAGGGAAGCAGGGATCAGTGACCCAAGATCTGGGAGCATGATGACCCATGATCCAACACCCAGGGAAAGTGGCTTCTGCTTCCCTGTTTACTATCGGTGTGAAACTCAACCAGAGGCTGCACATGCCTTGGGGACAAGGTAAGGGAATAAAGAGCCGGCTGTGGCCGCTCCCCTCTGAGCAAGACACTGGTTCCCCTCTGAAGACTCTGGGTATCCACATCCCTCCACCACAGCATTATGGAAAGGATTTTCAGGCGCAATGGAAATGCAGGAAATGAGGCCTCCAGAAGCTAAAAAGGGCAAGGAAATGGGTCTCCCTGCAGGTGTAGAGGACGCAGCCCTGGCAGTGGGGGCCCTGCAGACTTCAGCCCCCAGGACTGTGAGCTAATATATTTGTGTTGCTTTAAGCCAGCAAGGTTTGTGTTAATTTGTTAGAGAAGGCATAGGAAATGCATTCAGTGTTCCCAAAATAAAATAGTAAGACTGCCCTACAGGTAGCATCAAACCAGTAGAGAAAAAGGAATCAGCTAATAAATAATTTTGCTAAAACATAAAAACTGTAGACTGTGAAACCAATTTCTTACACTGAAACTAGTCCCTATTGTTTATTTTTTAAAGCATGTCATACTATTATCGGAAACAAATTTAGGATATATATGTGTGTTTATATATATATATATGTGTGTGTGTGTGTGTTTATATATATTAAACCCCTGTGCCACTAACTTTGTAAATTTAAGATGTCCATAGTCCATATCCTTTCACTTAAACTTTTCACTTTTGGAATTTGTTCCTTTGATTTACGCTTATGGTGCAAAATTTTACCAATGCTGGAACATTCTCTGCAGTGTGTTTTAGTGAGAATAAAATATTGAACACTGCCTAAATGACTCCCTCCAAGTGACTGGTTAAAGAATATTGTGGTAACATTATACAATAGGAATGTGGCAGTGCTTTTGTACCCGTAGAAATTATTTATAATGTAGATGGTGAAACAGGAAACAAACAGAAGCATTTGTATCTAGCCGCATGCACCTGTGTGTGGAGAATGATCAGCCCTCGCAGGGCTGGTCGCCCCACAGTGGAATTGGAAGAGCAGCCAAAATATGAAAGTTATTTTTTTTATTTTACACAGTTGAATTTTATTGCATGAGTACTTACTTATTTTTTTAAGTATATTGATCAATAAGAACAATTTGAAAAAAGAAAACACTCTCTCTTCAGGCCAAATCAATCACACCCATGAGCTGAGTTCAGTCCCTAAGCCACCAGCTCACAGATTTGATTTTTTTTTCCTAAGCTTCAAGATGTTTGTTTAAAAAATAGGCAACAATTTCGTGTTTCCTTGACAGTGTTATTTATTAATCAAATAATAAACAATGTATCATGTAAAATGTAAAGAATTCTGTATTTGTAAAAGTGACAACGTTGCATCTATGATAGCAACAAGGTAACTCTGCCCCAGGGTTGATTACAAACACACACACACACAAATACACATGTCACCTATTCAAATGGAAAGTAAATAATCTCTCTACTTGATATGAACACAACAAATTGAGAGTCTCAGGAGTAGTTCTGTGCAGTCTTTGCTGTTGAACTATCAGACATGAATCAGGTAAGTTTTAGTACAAGAGAAATCAAGAAGTAACCAAAAAATTAAAACAAAATTTAAACTACTGTAGACAAATACATATATATATAAAGACTAGACAGTGTCTAGAAAATATGTCCAGTGTTATTCTCTCCAGTGTTATTCTACCTTAGATTCTAAACATATAGTTAAGAGTTTAAAGCAGCAAATTGTATAAACGTCTCATCCTGTTCCTGCAGTGACCTGCCATTCTGTCCCTAATGGACCACGGGGCACTATTCTTCACAGCAAATGGCCCAGTCACTGGGATGGAAAGGAATACAAGGCAGACGCTGCGAACCGATACTCCTTGGAGCAGTAACATTTTTCCATGTGGAAATATATACAGAAGATTTACATCCCAGGATAATAAAAGAGGGGAAAAAAGACAAAGAATGTTTAAAAAGCACTTTTAGGAAGGTTTAACATGTGCCTTGTTTGGGGTTTCATTGATTTCTGTTCTTTAAAACAAGGCTTCTTCATTTTCAAATATGACAGGCGCATTGCTCAGCCGCACCAGAGAACGGGACAATTTGTTGCCAACCGTGTCATCAATTCTGTTTTAATCTTCCCTGGGTACTGAAGTAAAACGTGCTGAGCTGGAGATTTCCTTTGCTGTGGCAGGAGAAAATTTACTGAGCCCTGTTGCTCCTTTTCCTGCTGGTTTCAGACCCACCTTCCCTCACGCACCCACCCCCGGGCGGTGGGGGCACAGCCTCATGTCGGGGAGCCACGGCACGTCACAGTGTGTGCTCCATTGATTAACCATGAAAACAGTAATGGAACTGCCATTGATCCCTGAAACGGCTCCTCTGAGATCCTTCAGGACGCCCAGGGTCACTCTCACGTCTGCCGTGAGGATAAGCTTCGCGCTGTCTGGCTCCCTGCTAAGTGCTGTTCATAGCAAACCGCTGACCTTTTATCACCAGCTCAACAACTGCCCGGCAGGGCAGAGTGTATAGAAAATAGATAAAGAGGCCTCCAAATTCCATGAGTTTGCAAGATGCAATTTTTCAGTCTGGAAAATTACTCTCCCGTATGCCAGAAAGTAGCATGTGACTCCTTCTTGCCTGAAGTTCCAGAATTTAACAACAAAAGATTGGGCTACTTCTTAACTTCACCTTGAATGTCTCAAAGCACTTTCATGTTTCCATTACTTGCTTATGTCTCAAGGTTTCACAAAAGGTCATTCCTGAGAGTGAAGAAAACCATGATGAGGCCATGACTGGGAAATGTTACATGGCTGCTTGAGTGTCGCTGAGGGCAGGACTAAGTCAGCTCCCTCACCACCCACACACCCATCTACAAATCCATCCATCCATCCTTCATCAACCTATCCACCTTCTCATCCATCCATCTACCCATCCACCCATCCATCACCTCATTCATCAACCCATTCATCTTTATTTATTTATTTATTTTTGAGACAGAGTCTCACTATGTCACCTTGGTCGAGTGCCGTGGTGTCACAGCTCACAGCAACCTCAAACTCTTGGCCTTAAGTGATTCTCTTGCCTCAGCCTCCCAAGTAGCTGGGACTACAGGTGCCCACCACAATGCCTTGCTACTTTTTGGTTGCAGTTGTCATTGTTGTTTAGCAGGTCCAGGCCAAGCTCAAACCCACTAGCTGCAGTGTATGTGGCCAGTGCCCTACTCATTGAACTACAGGCACCAAGCCAAAGCATTCATCTCTTTATCCAATCCATCCCTCCATCCTCCCATCCTTCACCTCATTCATCTACCCATCCTTCATCTACCCATTCATCTTTTTATCCATCCCTCCATCCTTCCATCCTTCCATCCATCATCTCATTCATCTATTCATTTTCCATCAACCCACCCATCTTTTTATCCATCCATCCCTCCACCCACCCATCCATTCATCCCTCCACCCACCTATCCATCTATCCATCCATTCCAGCAAGGTTTTTGACATTGGGTTACTGACAGTTACAATGATGTACATATATTTTTATTTTCCTATTATTTCACTCAAATTCAGAGAGTTAAACAACAATAGCAAAACTTATGTATGGTCTAGAGAAAAAAAATGGTCAGAAAAAACATCCTCAGCTCATCTGACACAAAGTGTGTGTGTATCACCATGTCTCTCCACCATTATGTGAAATGACTTTGTGCATTGAGAGAAGTAGAGTTTATTCCTGTTCAAATAGAAGCATGTCTGGAGAGAAGGCTTTTGGGAAAGAAGGACTGAAATTTGTTATGTTTTAAAATTAACACTCGACTACGGAAGGTCCAGGCAGAGCAGGGAAATCACAGGAATCTTGGCTCCAGGAATCTTTCCACCCACCTGTGACAGCGATGGGTACGTGCTAACAGACCCTTCCTCACTCTGAGCAGAAGTCAACAACACCCAGGTTGACCATTCCTGACACTGAGCGCTGGCTGGCCACGTCACCCCTAAAGGCTTTAGGGTCAGTCATTACTTGCAGAAGAACAGAGATCTGTGTGAATATTGCATCTCCACAAGGGGCTGCAGTGCACCCCTGTCCTCTGGCCTGGTGTCCCTTCCTCTGCTCACTCCATGTGGCAGGGGCCCCGGGATCTTTCTTGTCTTCCCTCAGATGTGGACACTGGCCCCAGTGGGTGCCCTAGTGGGGTCACAGGTGTTGCATTTGGGAGGGTGGGTGGAGGGAGATGCAGCCCCATGAGGAAGAGCACACAGGTGTCAAGGGAAGCTGCTGGCAACAGCACAGACCCCAGGAACTGACTGGACGGGGCCAGGCTGGGCTGCCAGATATACCCAAGGCCAGGGCCAGAACCCGAGTCACGCTGACCTGGGCATGGAGAAGCCTGGCCCACGCGGCGTCCAGGCTGAGTTGCTTACATCCTTTTGCGGGGTGGGGGGAGTTTGGAACTTGGTGACTCAGCCCAGAAGCTGGGTCTGGTGTGTCTACAGTTGAGGGCCCATAGTGCCTCTGTTTTCCATGAGCCAAAGGTCCCCTCACTCTCTCCTAATCGACAATCAGAAGGAATTTTCCGGTAGGTTCCCTCACTCTTTACTATTGAGGTTCAGGGCACGTTATCCTTGGCTGGGTTATTGTGGCTGCATAAAACCTGATTTTGTGCAGGATTCTTCACAGGGTGGGGCAGGCCTTGGATCCCTGCCATGACTGCCGTCCTTGCTCCCGGGTCCCGTGGACGGCCAGTCTCCACCTCTACCTGACACCCGAGAGACAACGTGCGGCCATTTGCTGTTCACCCACATCAGCAGAGGCTGAACAGCTAGTTACCAGTCCTTCTGTTTGCCAAACAAAAACACCAAACTTACACTGGGGACACCTAAGTCACACGTCTACAGACGGTCAGCTACACTTACACAAAGCTTCTCCACTGCAGTGCTTTCCAGTAGAAGTCCTGAAATAACTTGTTTCCAGAAAAAGAAAAGTCTTGGTGACTCATTTGGATTTTAAAATCTGAAGAATCACCATGCAGGGGAAAAAAGTAAGATCCGGTGGCCACAAATTCAAGAACTGCCTGTGAAATAAATTAACGTTTCAATAAATACGAGTGCATTGGGTTGGGGGAGCACTCTACAGAGAACGTAACAATCGTATTTTAAATTAAAAAGCCGTAGCAGATGAAATTTCATGTTGCGTAATAGATTTTGTTTATTTAAAGAATTAAACTTTAGGAAAACTAAATTTCTGTGAACTTTGTTCCCAACCTGGCAAGTGCAGCACTCACTAAAGGCTGAGACTGTGCCGTGTTCTCTGGTGGTTCCGTTGCTCACGTGGCATCTCATGGACACTGGATGTTTTATGCCCTCACTTTTATTTTGTAATGAAATAGTTTTACCTGAATTTTTAAAATATGTTTGAAGGTTAACAATATATTATTAAATCCAACTATTAAATACCAAATAGTACCTCACGGGTTTTTTTACAAGTGTCTTAAAATGTGACCTGTGGAAGGTGGAGTGGGAGGGAGCACAGAGGGTCATCTGAGCAGTGCCCATGCAGGAACCTCTGCTCACTGAAATGGGCGCCCAGCAGGGTGGGAACAGGAGAGTGGGGACAGGAGGGGGGCACAGGAGGGCAGGGCACAGGAGAGGGGGCACATGGGAAGGTGGGGCCAGGAGAGTGGGGACAGGAGGGGGACACAGGAGGGCAGGGCACAGGAGAGGGGGCACATAGGAAGGTGGGGCCAGGAAAGTGGGGACAAGATGGGGCACAGCAGGGTGGGCACTGCAGGGCAGGGACAGCAGGGCAGGCACAGCAGAGCAGGGACAGGAAGGTGGGGATAGGAGGACAGGCACAGCAGGGCGGGGACAGCAAAGCCCCATTTTCTTCATTTCTGGAGACACGAGCTTCATGCTGCTCATCTAATTTAAATCAGTAATAATTACAAAATTTGTTTTGCGTAGAAATGATTATACTTGAATAATGCAGTGTATGCTAGGAATGAAATGGCTGAAATTTGAGCTTGGCTACCGGTGCTGAATGTTTCATCATTTAAATCAACGTATTTCTTTGCTGTCAGTGTCAGGACCACAAATACGTGTAGATGTAGGACACACACGCCCCTAGTGCAGGGACACTCCATACACACACAGATAGATACCTGTTCACACAGCTGCATGCTGTCCTTACATGGAATGTTATACAGTGTTCCCAAACCCAAGCCTCTCCAGGACGCCAAGCCAAGCCAGAACCGTGCCTGTGACTCTCGCCTGGGCCCTGCAAGACCTGTCCTCATCTCTGTCCAGCCTGTGCTCTCTTAAGGACAGAGGCCTCAGGAGCTGGGTCCTTACAGCTTCTCCTGGAATGAGGTGCAAATCCAGATACCCCTCGAGAGACCCTCTGCTGTATTCAGGCTCCTCCCTTGATCCAAGTACTGAATGAACCTCTCAGTGTCCTGAGCTCCTTAAACGTAAGGGACTATGCCCTTGGAGCAGGGGGCTGTAGCCAAAGCCAGCAGGGCTGGGTCCCCCAGATCCTCTCGGGGCCACTGGCCACCATGGTAGGCCACAGAAAAGAGACAAAACACCTCATAGCCTGGGCAGACAAGTAAACAAGGTGGGAAAAGTACTGAAGAAAATTATTAAAAAAAAAAAACCAGAAAGGAGAGTGGTATTCACAGGTCAAACCTGGAAATGTGTACGCTGCAAAAATACCAGTAAAAATACCCCCAATTGTCCCTGGTTAACAGGAAAAGCTTCCTGAAAGAGCAAGAGAATTTTCTTTAACCAGGAGTGTCAACCACCCTCCTCAGGTAGTTCTAAGAAGAATAAGGTTCAAGTAAAAGTAAGAACAAGTATTTTCAAACTCCTCCCATGATCGTAGACTAAAAAGAATTTCTCCCGTGATACTTAAAATACATACAAAAATAATAGAGATGAAATCTGTATGTACTTTATAAGGATTATTCAAAGAGGTAATTTTCTAGAAAAACCAAAATTAAATCAATAATCAATTTAGTCTAATAACTTAAAGGTACTTCTTAAAAGTTACTGAGAATGCAATTTCAATTTTCATCAAACTTTGAGGCATGTAATACCCTCCCTTTGAAAGTGCCTTCCTAGTGGCATCCGTTTTAATGATTTATGTAATTTGAAGTGGTTATTTTCCATACTTCATTACTTCCCCCCAAATGATCATTGATTTAATAATTACTTGATATTTTTAAGCCTGAAGGCAGAATGTCCTTGAAAATGTTTTAAATGTCTTGTTCTAAGCAAAAATAAATTACATGAACTTAGAGAAGTCTTATTTTTTTGGCAAAGATAAAGATCATTTTATTTTATCTTAATTAAGAAGATCTGGTAATGTATCTTATTGGAGACATCAACATATAGCTTGTTAACCAGCTAGCAATGAAGGAAGGCATTTCTCCACATAGCGTGCAAAGATATTTTACTAGGATGACCCAGAATTATCTGTAGGCAGCATTTTACTCACTGTTTCCTCTTTAACTTCCATCTCCCTGCTCAGATGCTTGATTCTTATCTATACAAAGTTAGCTGATATTTAAATTAGAACAGTTTGATTAATTCTGATGATTCAACTTGGCAGTGTTTTGGGCATTTACACACTTAAGTATTGTTTGTAGACAGGCTTGAGAATTTAATGGAACTATAGTTTATTATACTACACATTTTTGCCTAAACTAAACTAATTTAAACTACTATCTACAAGTAATTTAGTAGGTGTGACGGGAGGTACGTGTTTTCTACTCTGGAAAACTTAAAGCTTTAGAAGAGGCACAAAATAGACCTGCCATTTGACCCTGCAATTCCTTTATTAGGTATATTCCCAGATGATAAAAAATCGCATTACAACAAAGACATTTGTATCAGAATGTTCATTGCAGCCCAATTCATAATTGCCAGGTCATGGAAGAAGCCCAAGTGCCCATTGATCCATGAATGGATCAACAAACTGTGGTATATGTACACCATGAAATATTACGCAGCCATAAAGAAAGATGGAGACTTTACGTCCTTCATGTTCACATGGATGGAGCTGGAGAATGTTCTTCTGAGCAAAGTATCACAAGAATGGAGGAAAAAGTATCCAATGTACACACCCCTGTTATGAAACTAATTTATACCTTTTATGTGAAAGCTATAACCAATTAGCCTAAGAATGTGGGGAGGGGGGAGGGAGAAGGGAGGGGGGAGGGAGAAGGGAGGGGGGAGGGAGAAGGGAGGGAGGAATGGTTGGAGGGAGGGGGATTGTAAGGATCACTTCTGAGGTTTATCTTAAAGGGGTACAAGTGAATCTTTCTAAGAGTAGAATGTGAACATCTTAAAATAATAACTGAGAAAATGACATGAAGGCTGTGTTGACCAGTTTGATGGACGTATTTCTGATTGCA
Source organism: Galagoides demidoff (assembly GCA_963574575.1). Lineage (NCBI taxonomy): Eukaryota > Metazoa > Chordata > Mammalia > Primates > Galagidae > Galagoides > Galagoides demidoff. Next base: position 29,174 of record CAUYQV010058498.1, read on the forward strand.
TGTGAAAACCCCACACTGTACCCCAGAAGTGCATTAATGTACATAGTTACCATTCAATAAAAAAAAAAAAAGAGTAAAGGATAGTTTAGCTCCCTCTATGAAAAGTAAAATGAAAGAATCATGACTAGCTCATAGCCAGGCTGGAGACTGGGCAGGGCCAGAGACAGAGGGAGCTGCCCGAGAAATAGTCTGAGAGAAGCACCCACAGAGGGATAGTTTCACCACCCAGGTGTGCCACTTCACTCATACAACGAATGGATATTATTAAGCACTAAAATAGTTTTCTCTGTTTTGAGCATACTACAATGACTTGGAATTTTATAAAACATTTCTGCTCCCATGGGCCTTACTGTCTTATGGAGGAAGATAAACAAAGACAGTAAATGAACAAACAAGGAGTAATAGACAGAAGCATGCAAAACAAATCAAACAGAGAGTGACAGAGAGCCACAGTGACACTTGTCAGGGTAGTCTCTCCCAGGAGGGCCCAGAGAACAGAACGTGCTGAGGGCTTTGCAACCTATTCCTTCACCTACCAAAATTCTACTTACCATGTAAGACCTAACCCCACTGCTGCATCCTCAGAAAGTCCCCATAAAGCTGAATCCCCTCTTCTCTGCATCTCTAGTCCTCTAACTAGAGATCATATTACATTAGACAGGTTTGCTGTGTCTTTGCCTCTACACTTGAGAACAAAAAATCATCTCATTCATCTGACCAGCAGGTACCTGGCACCTATTGGACAGTCAGAAGAAACAGGCTCTAGTAAAAGAATCAGGGCATGAAGGAGCCCACACTGCAGGAGGACACAGGCAGTGAAAGAGATGACACTTCAGATCATTTTCTATCTTCACACCATTATTTGTACTACCCAAGTGGCAGTCCCCAAAGCCACCTCAAGATGCTGTCAAAGATTCACATATGGTCCTGGGCTAAAAGAGCAGGCAAGGCAACATAATGAATGTCTTTGTGGTTTGTAGACTTTGATTTCTCATTTCCACTCCCATAACCATTTTCAATACACACAAAGACGTCTCATCAAATGATTCAACAAATAAAGTATACCCCAGGAACTTAAAATAATAGAACAATAAGCAAGAAAGTTTTAAAATAAATATTTTAAGTTATTGAAAAGATGCAGAATTCACACAAAAATAATATTAATAACATACTGTAAAAGAACAATCTCTGAAAATGATAAAAATAACTTTTAGAAAAAAATATAGGTATTAAAATTAAAAATTCATGATTCATTTGAATACCATGTTAGAAGCAGATGAAGAAAAAATAGTAAACTAGAATATGTACCTGAAGAAGTCACCCAGAATCTCAAGACACAGAGCAGCCAAGAGAGGACAGTGTCAAAGCAACTCTGAGAGATGAGAGCTGGGCACAGAGCCCACACCCACCTGGACAGATTCTGCTCCTTTTCTTCTTTCATTTTTCCCCAATACATATCTAGACTACCAAGTCCTGCTTATTGCTACACAGTTTGCATTATGCCTTCTTTTACTCACTGATTGTTGATTTGTTTGGGATGACATATGCCCAACTAAAAAATATTTCACAGCTCCCCAAAGCAAAGGAGTAACCAAGTGACATAAATCTGTCCAATGAAATAGAAGCAAAAATTTCCAAGTGATGTTCCCAAGGATACCTTTATAAGCTCACTGTTTGCCCCACTAATTCTCTCTGTGTGGAGCACAGACTTAGTGTTAAAGAGGGGCACTTACCTTGCTAATGTATGAAAGACAACAGAGCAGAAAGCTGCCTCCCTAGACATTTAGTCATGGGAGAAAAAAAATGGTCCCTCTCACTTATTCAAGCCACCAGCTGAGTTGTGTTTTCTGTCTGATTCATCTGGGGTAATGTCTGCAGATGATAAAATGCCTCAGAGGAGACTGGAAGGCCACAATACAGATAATGGAAGTGAGAAAATATTTTAAATATAAATTCCTGAGAAATTTTCAAATTAAAGGAAGACAGTCAGAATGAAGAGTCTCACCAAGTCCCAGAAGGGACAGAAGGGTTAAAAATAAGTCTATAAATCTATACTTGGACACAGTCATATAAAGACCTTTTGGATTGAGAAGAGATTCCTCAAAGAAAGAGACCAGCAACAGAGAAATAATATCCACATTGACCTGAATGCTCTGCTTGCTAAACTATTACTCAAGAGTGAGAGCAAAATAAAGACTTTTTTCAGATAAAGAATAGTTTATTAGTCAGAGGCCTCTGCTGAAATATACGCTGAAGGACCTGTTTACAAGGAGGATAAGAAGGCGGGGAGAAGGTACTCAGAGCATTAGTTAGCAGAGGCACCCAGGAGCAAGTGTGCAGACGTGAAGTTCAGACTATGACTGACTCTGAAACACCTGCACATGTAAACCTACATAGTGCTTAGCAAAGCTAATGACTAAAGAGCGAGTTGAGGTAAAAAGCACAGCAGTTGCCTCTGCCCTTGTTTTTCTGGCAAATACTGAGCTTTGTTCTACAAACAGACTTCCACATCTGTCTCCATTTCTCTCCCTGAGACGCAGATTGTAAAGTCAATATTCCTACCACAGGGAGGTTTAAGGACTAAAGGAGCTTTCTCTGTGTTTTCTGGTGCTACCTAGAAATCTTTGACAAATCTCAGCATTTCAGTTTACAGATTTTACTCGGAGAGGGGAAATACATTTTAATTGTTTTATATAGAATTCTAAGTAGCAGGATCAATGCATGCCTGAAAAAACAAAACCTGACCGCGTCTACCCACTAAATTCCACTGCTCCTGTGGATATCACTATTTCCACCATCTAATCCCCACTTGTCCCTGCATATGCTTACCCAGTTAATTGAAAACCACACCAAATGAAAGGGCTGTTCTCTATGTCCTGGGGAACTTCCTTAGGGCCCTGTGTTTCCATGGCAACAGCTACTGGGGACTTGGGATGACAGTGTAATACTCCATGCATGCGGTGCAACTTGGTGGCATTCTCACTTTGGGTTGAAATTTACTTTACTGGACTTCCTAAATTAATTTAAAGAAATCATTCTTCCCAAATCATGTAATATTCAAAATTATTCTTTTTCTCCCCCCTCACATCCATTTTTTTTTTACACTGAGTCTTAAAATAAAACAAGGAAACATCTCTTGCTCTTCTTACTGTTGATTTCCTTCACTCTGGTCGGTTCCAAAAGAAGTGACAAAAAATTGCTACTAAGATTTCTATGTATTTTTCTGACACTTGTCAAATGCCTCTTGACCTAAACTCCAGGGCAACTCCAGTTACTTGAAGGCAGAACTCGATATTATTTCCATCTCAAGATCCAACCTCCCTCATCCCAGATTAGAGACTTTGAATCCTTTGTTTCATTAGAGGCTTTGAATCCTTTGAAATATGTTGGGGGTTGACAAAATATTCTCAGGAGGAAAAAATCATTCCTTTCCTCTCTGACAAACACAACATGGAAATAAGACCTAAACCCCAACGTGTGAGCCCCTTGTGGTCACATTCCGTTCCCAGGCCTGGCTGAGGAGGGATCTGGGAAGCATACTGGCTGCAGAGATCGCATTGCCAAATGGGGACCAGAGGAGGAATGCGGTTTCTGAGAGTTTCCAGCAAGTACATGGGAACAGAGCTCTTGAAAGAGCCTCAGAGTGGAAGCACTTCCCTTCTAAGAAACACTTCCAATCCCCACGGAGCCAAGTGTAATAACAGTCCTAACATTGTTATTACCAAGGGAAAAAATCATTCATGCAGACCCACTGCTGTAACGTGGGTGTGTGTAAACCACACCCACTTCACAGCCTTAAAGCCGCGTGGTTCAAAGCAGGGCCCACGCAGGGGAGGAGCCGGCGGCCAAAGTCCTGGGTAGATTACTGTCAGGTCTCCTGGAGGGTGTTGGGACAGCTACTTTTTACATGATTTGAGATATTTTTTTAAAAAATTGGCTTCTTTCTGCCTACATGCAATATATATCCTCAAAGATGTAACAAAGTTTTCCCTTTTTTGACCACAAGATAGGGTTCCAGACTTGGGCAAAGAACTCGTGTAATAAGAACTCGTGTTTCAGAGAAACTTAATACAATAATCGTGTGTGCAGGAAAATTTTCTGCAATTACAGCTCATTTTTTTCCTCTACTGAATTTGCTTTATTTAGAATGAGTCAATGACTCCCAGAAGCCACCGTGGCCTCCCACCACACACGTGTCACCTGTTACGTGGGACTGGCATCCCAGGTTGGTGGTAGGCAGGGGCGGCTCTATTTTAAGGGATTCAGCATTTTGCACTGACCTTGTGGTTCCTGGACAGTAACAGGATGACTGTTTTTATTTGTAGTAAAATATATGCAGCATAAAATTTACCATTTTAACCATTTTAAGTGTGGAGACCACTGGCATGTACATTCACACTGTTATATAACCAACTTGAGAATGTTCTCATCATTCCAAACTGTTACAAACAATAACCCCCCACTACCCCCTTTCCCTGTCCCCTAGCAACCACTGTGACACTTTCTGTCTCTAAAAATTTCCCCTTTCTAGAGATCTCATATAGTAAGACACAGGGATGGCCCTTCTGTGTGTGGCCTGTTTCTCTTAGCATAATTATCTCCAAGGTTTATCCATATTGAGCATATGTCAGAATTTCATTCCTTTTTAAGGGCAAATAATACTCCATTACATGTATATACTATGCTTTGTTTATCTATCCACCCATGCGTGAGCACTGGGTAATTTCTGTCTTTTGCCTGTTGTGAACAGTGCTGCTATGAACATTGGTGTACAAAGATCAGAATCGCTGCCTTTGATTCTTTTGGGAATAAATGCAGAAGTAGGATTGTTGTCATATGGTAGCTCTGCATTTAATTTTCTGAGAAACCACCATACCATTTCCCATGGCATCTGAACTTTTTACTGCACATTACCAGCAACAGAGTTCCAGAGTTAGAATGTTTCCACATCCTCACCAACACTTGTTATTTTCTGTTTTCTGAAAGTAGCCATCGTAGTAGCCATGAAGTGAAGGCTCATTGTGGTTTTGATTTTCAGTTCCCCAATGACTGATGTCAAGCATCTTTTCATGTGCATATTGGCAATTTGTGTCTCTTCTTTAGAGAAATGTCTACTGAAGCCATTCGCCTGTTTATTAATTGGGGTTTTTGTTGTAGTTGAGTTGTGAGAATTCTTTATAAACCCTGATACCAATCCCTTATTAGATACATGATTTGCAAAGATCTTCTTCTGTTCTGTGGGTTTCATTTTCACTTTGTGTCTTTTTTTTTTTTTTTTTGAGACAGAGTCTCAAGCTCTTGCCCTGGGTAGAGTTCCATGACATCACAGCTCACAGCAACCTCAAACTCTTGGGCTTAAGTGATTCTCTTGCCTCAGCCTCCCAAGTAGCTGGGACTACAGGTATCTGCTACAAAGCCCAGCTGTTTTTAAGTTGTAGTTTGTCATTGTTGTTTGGCAGGCCCAGGCTGAATTCGAACCCACTAGCTCCAGTGTATGTAGCTAGCACCCTAGCTGCTTGAGCTACAGGCCCTGAGTCAATAGTGTCTTTTAATGCACAAAAGTTTTTAATTTTGATGAAATCCAATTTTTCTATTTTTCTTTTATTGCCTATGCTTTTTGGTGTCTTATCCAAGAAATTGTTGTCAAATCCAAAGTCAAGAGGTTTCCCCAAGCATCCTACAAACTATGTTGTATAATTCTAGCTCCTATGTTTAGATCTTTGATTGATTTTGAGTTAATTTTTCAATATCACATAGGTAAAAGTTCAGCTTCATCCTTTTGCATGTAAAAATCCCCTTTCATACCACCATGTATAGAAAAGACTGTCCTCCCCGTTAAATGATCCTGACACCCTTGTCAAAATTCACTTGACCATATATGAGGATTTATTTCTGGGATTTTTCTTTTATTCTGTTGGCCTACATATCTGTCTTACTATTTTGGTTACTATAGCATTGTGGTAAGTTTTGAAATCAGGAAGTATGAGTGCTCCAACTTTGCTCTTTTTCAAGAATGTTTGGACTACTAAAGGTTCTTTGAGATTTTTATGTGAATTTTGGAATGAATTGTCCTATCTCTGAAAAAATAGCTCCTTGAGATTCTGAAAGGGCTTGCCTTAAATCCATAAACCACTTTGAGTGTAATTCACAGATTTTATTTAATTTTTTAGCAATAAATTAATTTAACAATAATAAATCTCCAAATTTATGACCATGGATGTTTCTCATGTTTTTCAATTTATTTACAGCCTTCCTTTTTTTTTTTTTTTTTTGATGGGGTCTCACTCCATTGCCTGGGCTAGAGTGCCATGGCCTCAACCTAGCTCACAGCAACCTCAAACTCTTAGGTTCAAGTGATCCTCCTGCCTCATCCTCCTGAATAGCTGGGACTACAGGTGTCCACCACAACACTCAGCTAGTTTTTCTGTTTTTAGTAGAGACGGAGTCCTGCTCTTGCTCAGGCTGGTTCAAACTCCTGAGTTGAAGGGGTCCACCCACCTTAGTCTCCCAGAGATTACAGGCAAGAGCCACCACACCCAGCCTATATTTATTATTTCTTTCAGCAATGTAGTGATGTTTTATAGTTTGGGTTATATAAGTCTATAGTTTTCTTGGTTAAGTTTGTTCCTAAGTATTTCATTCTTTTTGATGCTATTATAAGTGGAATTGTTTTCTTAATTTCTTTTTCAGATTATTTATTGTTAGTCCATAGAAATACATTGATTCTTTGTGTGCCAGAGATGACTTTTAAAAAGCATCAAGAATAAATACCAAGGGACACCTTTAATAAGAAGTAGAGTTTAAACATTGTTAGGCTCGCCTTCTTCATGGGTGTCTATATGTTGGAAGCCAGGAAGAAAAAAAGATAAAACAGTTATCCTGCATACTAAGCCAGTCCCTCATGGTATATTTCTTCTAAAACCACACAGATGATTTGGTCTTCACTAAGAGAAATTATTATGACAAATTAGGATTTATTTATTTAATAGTGAGTGTCTATAATACAACAGGTACTATCTAAAGGCTGGGGACCCAGAGATGAACAAAACAAAAAATCCTGCCGTCATGGAGCTGAGACACATAGGCTGGTGGGAAGAGTCAGGAAATAAACAAAATAATGGAGAGAAGTATCAAATATGTTGATGACGTTGTGTGCTACAGAAGCAACAAAGCAGAGGAGTAACAGGAAGACACCAGGGAGAAGTGAAGCTTTTTGACCGGGTGGTCAGGGGCAACCCAATGAGAAAATGACACTGAGGCTGAGGCCTGAAGGAGGTGGCAGAGGGGGCAGCAAGGACGGCTGGTAGGAGCAGGCCTGGGACCCCCACAGAGGGAACATGAGAACAAAAGGGTATGGCTGTATTCCAATAAAACCACATAAAACAGGTTTCTAACTGCTTATACAAGTATCTGTATAGTAGCGTCTTTTTTACCTTCTCGCCTGAAAAGCCTAAATTATTTATTCTATGGTCATTAAAAAGAAAACAAAATTTGACAGCCCCTCTCTACAGAAATGGAAACTTAAGTTCACCCAAAATTAGCTAAATGAATTTCTCATAATCACTAAAAACTAGAAATAACCTTAATATCATTCGACTGATAATAAACCAAACTACGGTAAAAATGAAATACTAGTCAGCAACAAGAAACAAGCTTCTGATCTGCTTCTGAACCACTTGTAGGGTTACACAGAGCAGGAGAAGCTGGTCTCAGAAGATTTTATACTCCACCATCCTGTTCATATAGTGGAAAGCAAGTGGGTGGCTTGGGGTGGCCTGGGAAGGTATGACATCACAGGGCTGCTCTGAGTCCCACCTGAGGTTCTATTCCACACATGCAGTGGGGCTCAGATGCAAATGTGCAGAACTCAGTTCCACTGTGTCTTAATTTAAATTTAATAATTCAGATGTGCTTGCAGTGCTATCAACATGCTGTCTAGCTCTTTGCTATGCACACATTGGACGTCTATGGTCATCAGATGCTGCAAAGTGTGACAGGAAGTGAGACAGGCTGGTGGATACCATTAACAAGCTCAGAAGGGTTTTACAAAGAAAGAAAATGTGATGCTGAACATGGCCTCAAATGCAGGAGTGTGAAATACAAAGCACCTTGTTGTAAAGAAATAATGTGTGGCCACGGTAATGCCAGAAGTTCAACAAGGTACAAAGGAACGACAACTCACAAGAGGCAAGTGTCACCTACAATTTTGTGATTCTGGAAAATGGGACTTTGAAGTGCCAAGTGACTTAGTCAGCACCTCCCTGAGTCCCAGCCACCAGCAGGCTCTGCACAGACCTGTTTGTGCCCCTGAGAGACACAGAGAAGGCAAACACAATTCCATCCTCTGGGACTGCAGAACCAACAGAAGACAAAGCGAGCATGAGCGAGGAAGGCTCACCCAGATGGGATGCAGACACACCCGTCAGCATAGCCTGAAGCCCACATAGCATGGGACACGGACACCTATCAGCACAGCCTGGCACAGGGTGGCAGTGGCTGCCGGCAGGCTCCACCAGCTCCCTGAGCACTCAGTAGAGCAGCATGTGAGAAGCAGGCCCTAGTGAAGATGCTTGGAAGTGAGCAAGGACAGAGACCAGTCAGGGGCTGTCAGAGGGGGTCAGAGGGTTAGTAGAGAAAGTGGGCTGTCCAGAAACACAGAGGTCACAGCTGGGAAGGCACAGAGGCAAGGGTTGAACATGCCACTGAGTGTGTGTATGCAGTAAACTGGGCCACCAGGCGGCAGCCAGGAAGACCCAGAGCCACAGTGACACCAAGCAGCCCGGAGCAGTATCCCTGCTTACCATGGCAGAGGACAGGAACAGCAGCACTCTAAGGTCACACGCCCAGGGTGATGGGACACTGATCATTGCACACTTGATCTATGGGTAGCAAATTGACTCTGTCTGTGCTAAACACGGTTCACCACAAAAGTAGAACCAATAAGACCTGTACTAAGGGCAAGAGAGTTTTAAGGAACAAGCTTATGCAATTGGCCGTGACACTGGCTAAGTCCAAAGACCACAGAGTAGCCTTGCAGGCTGGCCACCCCAGGAAGAACCCAAAGTCCCTTAGGTTGGAGAATCAGGGAGAGTCCAGGCCACAGTTCAAGTCTAAAGGTAGGGTCCCTTTGAGGGAGACTAGGAGAAAGAGCGAGTGTAAATTCCTGGCATTACACCAGGTCTGTTCTCACGGGCCCTGGCCTCCCTTTGTCCTGGGGGTCTGGGTCTATACACCAGCTCAAATCTGGAAATTGATTGACGGGCCACTACTCTCTCCTTTAGCCTTTGTTCATTTGATCTAGAACTTCCCCGCTTATACAAACCCAGTGTAATTTGGTAGACGTCCTGTCTGCATTGCTGCTAGGATCCCTGAGGGGAGTGTGCTGGGACCCTGGTCTCACTGCTGCCCTGATGCTCCACAGTCCATGCCCACTGAGGGCCAGCACTAGGCCCTGCCACTCCCACAAGATGACACAGGCCCCACTGTGAGGTCTAGCTACACAGAAGCAGCCACAGGGCCTTCCACAGGTGCTAGGGTTCCCTGCACAGATTTGTTTCTCAGTCCTGGGGCCCTCTCAGGAAGGGCAAGCAGGTCTGAAATGACAGATCCTCGCTAGCATTCCATCTTCCAGCCTTGAATCTCTGCCTCTGCATTAAGCTGCAGAAGGAACAGAATTTCTAATGCACTCAGTGCGGGCTTTGGGCCCATGTTTCAGCCAACCGGCCACTGTTAGAGCCCTCAGACTCCCCAGGCAGCTGAAAAGTCAGTGTTGAACCTCTGCCTGATGGCCCCAGAGACATTTTTCCTGATCCAGCCCATTTCCTTCCACCCTCCCCCCTCATTACCCACTCAGACCCCAGTCTGCCCATCTCAGGAGAGGAAGGAAGACCACTGGCTGGGGTCACAATGAGATCGGTTTTTAAGTGATCCCATTTTCTTAAATTTAGGGAGGTCAGACAGAGGGAAGGAAGGCACAAGGCAAGGAATGGCTTGCTGACCTGACATGCTCACAATGGGCGCCTACTGTGTGCCAGGTGCTGGTGCTGCAGATGCAGTCTGAGAGTAGGTGCCCACTCAATGCATGTTCCAGCAGAGGATACCAGGGTCAGTGAGGAGCAGGCTCAGAGACAGAGGGCTGCCACCATGCGATTCCAACCCAGGTCTGCCTAACTCTAAAACATTTGTAATGTTTTAGGCTAAAACCTGGAAGTTTTGGCTGCCAAGTACTTAATAATGCCTTGTGGGTTTTTCTTGTTTCCCAGAAGTTTTTGAATTTTAGCACATTCTCCTTTGCAAATCTGCATCTGGAATGTTATGGAAATAAGATGCAGGGGAAACACTCTCCAGTTTTATTCTAGAGTGCAGAAGATGCTCATTGTCCACACTCAAGGCAACCCAAATCAATACCATTAAACTAAATCATGATTTTGCAAACTTACTGATTCCCATGGATACCACACATCTTCAGAGAGAACATGGGGCTACTAGGAAGTCTATTCTGTTTCAGACACTCCCCTGGGCATTTTGAGATGCCAGAATCTGGGAGGTCAAATTGGTCAATGCACACACTTTTTTCCAGAAAGTATGATATTTTATATTTGAAAAACTAATAGAAGCTCCTAGTCACAAACTGAATGACCAGTAAGGTTTTAAAAGACCTGGGATTAAGATTCATGAGAAGAAATTAACTGATGGTTTTATGATTTATGAAGGGCCCCGTAGCCTTCTAATTCAAGTTGTCATTCAAATAGTTGTTGTAAAAGTTCATTTTGAAGCAAATTCGGAATGCACTGGGAGTGATCCCTGAGCACACACAGGCGGCCTTTGCTTGTCCAAGCTGTACCCCAGCACCTAGGGCAGTGTGTGCTCAGCAGGATCCAGCTAAGATTGTGAAGTACACCTACATTGCTGCAATGATGAGAATTTTCTCAACACCAAAGATGTGAGATTAGTTTAAGAACACAGGATTAGTCACCAAGCCCCCAAAGTATGCATTAGTCATTTTATTAACTGTGAATAAGGAAAATTCATTGTAAACAAAGATGACATAGAATAAGTGGCGTATGTTAAAGGTAATTATTTGTGTGCTGTGAAATGTCTGAATTCATTCTCCCGAGAATAAACCATCTCAATATATTGCTTCAGCTTTGCTGAGAAAAGTTCAACAGTAATAAAGATGAAATGTCTGTGCTTTTTACAGAAAAAAATGAGAGCCCCCACTCTGACTGCTTTGCACAGACACATGTGCCAAGGGTAAACAAACAAAGCATTAGGAAGCAAGGAATGGAATGGGGCGCATTCCACAGACGGGTAGAGTGAGGACTCGGGGGGAGGGCTGAGGGTCAGGTCAGTTTTTGACCCGGAGACCAGGCAGGTCAGGAAAGGCCCAGAAAGCCTGTGCACTGCTCCACTCCTTGAATCAGGGCATGAACTTGGCTGAGTTGTGGAGGAGAATTGCTTGAAGATGAGGATCTGGGCCTGCTCTTAGTGCTATCCAAGACACTCCTGTACCCTGGAGATGGCCTGTGGCACAAATGTCCCAGCTGGTTGCAATCTGGTGCGTTCCCCAGGCCAGGCTTCTTGCAGAGAATGGAGGCTGGAAAAATTCTCTAGGAAGAATGCCAAACTTACAAAATGCAAGTTAGAAGAGTAATATAACCCTCAAAAATACTCAACCAATTTTAGCAAGGGCCCCAGAGGATGGAACAGGGCTTCTGGAGGACCCACTGGGTGCAGCTGGTGAGCCTGAGGCTGTCTGGTTGAAATTGTGCTGTGGCTTGGGGCCGGGAAGACTCTATCCCCCTCTCCCTGAGAGCCCCTGCAGCTGAGGTGGGGCAGGGCAAACCCCTCTCCTGTGGGAGTCCCAGAGCCTGTAAAGTCTGTGGTACTTAAAGAGAGTTCAGGAATGGGAAGTAGAAAAGGCTGCTTTGATTAAAAAGCAAAACAAAATATCCCAAGGCTTCAAATACTCAGAAAATGGGAGAAGGAAGAAGGGGAGCCCTAAGATACAGTGTAAATGATCCAGGCACAGGAAAAGAAAACCCAAGGCCAGCATTGAAGTGAAGCCCATGAAATGCTTCCCTGAGAAGGGCCTGGGTGGTGGGCAAGGGTGACCCAGAACATATTTCCTGACGAAAGAATTTGAGAAACATAGAGAAAAGCAAATCTATAGATCAGGTCACCTGCATGGCCTGGGAAAGGGGGGACCAGGGCTCCCCTTGTCGACTGGGCTACACCCAAACTTCCACAGAAAGGCCAATGCCCCCAAGGTCTGAGAACACATGGGCAGGTAGCAGGAACCCTGGAGGCCCAAAATGTGTGAGCACCTCTAAATATGCAATCCTTAAAGGAAACCATAAAGGAATCATTTTGTGGGAGTCTTTTTGTTCCTCAAAGCGCTCTGTAGAGTTTGAGGACCAGATCAAACAGAATAATGCAATTCTTCTTAAAATATTTCTCTTAAGGTAAGGCCAGGAGAGGTGGCTCACACCTGTAATCCTGGCATGCTGGAGGCTGAGGTGGGAGGATCACTTGAGCTCAGGAGTTCAAGACCAGTGGAGCAAGAGTGAGACCCAATCTCTACTAAAAATAGAGAAACTAGCTGAGCACTATGGAGAGTGCCTGTAGTCCCAGCTACCTGAAGGCTGGGGCAGGAAGATCACTTGAACCCAGGAGTTTGAGGTTGCTGTGAAGTAGGCTGAGACCACGCACTCTAGCCTGGGCCACAGAGGGAGACTCTGTCTCAAAAATAAGACAATAAAAAATATGGCCTGTTGTGCTGACTTAACAGGACAAGAGGGGCCCCTGCCTATCAACCTCACAGGGAGATTTCCTCTGCTGAGAGGTGGGGCCAGCCCTCTGCAGAGCAGGGAAACCCGGAAGTCCAGTTGGTAAGGCAGTGATTCCCTGCCCCCAGCATCCAGCCCCACAGTGGCCCTAGCTAGGATTCTAGCCAGCTATGGGCATGGCCACTGCCATCCAGGAGCCCCCACCATTCCGTGTTCTAGCCAACTCTATTAAAGGAATACTCTTCCTTCCACAAAATGTCTCTGTGACTTTTACTTGGAGGTGTACACATCAGATGAGAGGCAGTGGGTCCACCTGGTGTCCTGAATTCTGAAATGCCCTGGCTCTTGCTCACAGGTGTCCACAAGCCACAGCCTGCCCAGAGACACCTCATCCTCAACATGTGGCTCTGTCCCTACAGCACCCCACCCTCCTATCCTACACCATCTGGCCCCAAACTCCCCCAGGGCAAGGTGTCATTAATTCTCATCTTCCAATGTCTGAAAACTGACTGCCCAGAGCTCCTGCCCAGGGGAAGGGGGCAGGGACAGCAGTAATCCTTGCCCGAGAGACTGCATGGCTGGGGCAGCTAATTAAGTGGGGTGGGTAATTAAGCCCCAGGCTTTGATCTGCTCTTCAAATATTTCTAAATGTTCCATATCACTTGACTTTAGACATTGTAACACTTTTCCACAATTAAGAGATGCTCCCTGGTTGACCTTGGTCTCTTTGCTGCCGAGGGACCCACACTGCCAGCATCCCCCAAAGGAGGTGAGTGTCAGCCTATCCACCAGGAATCTAGCAGCAGCCAGACTGGCTCAGTCTAGCAAGGCTCCCTTGGGGGAAGTGCCTCTCACAGTTCTGCAGACAACTCAGCTCTTGCACCAAATGGAGGTGCCCCCATGGCCAGGAGAGCTGTGGGCCGAGCCACCCATCCCTACCAGAGAGGGCACCAATGACAGCCTTCCTCTGCATTGAGCCATCTGGCTGGTGCCTCCAAGGAAAGCTCCCTCAGTGCCAGTCCTTGTCACCAGGGGGTGAAGGGAGCTGGGGGTAGGGGGGAGATGTGACCTCTAATGTGGACCCTATGGAAAATCTTTTCCAAATTGCTTTGATGTTATATGAAAATGAGTAAATAGACAGGGTGCTGAGAAAACATTGAAAATGTCTGAGCAATCTGTTTGACAGTCCTCAATTTGGAAAATTAGATGGCCCATGAACAGAATGGACTTGCAGGAAACTAATTTGCATCAGTCCTGGACCCATCATCCAGAGGAAAACTACTACCGGTCCTCCCATTGGAAAAGTGCACCTGCAGAGTGCCGTTCAGAGGCTTCTGCCCACAGCCTTCCTGCCCCCAGAAAGGAGGCAGAACAGGGAGCCTCTGCTCCAGCCATGGGGTGCTCTCCTCCCAGTGAGGAGGCCTCTGCAGTGCCACTACTGATGTAAGCAGTTGTTTCCTATTAGCTTCTGGGGCACAAAGAAGGCCTTACACAGTGTCTTATGTGATGCCCAGAGCAGTCCCAAGTTTAGGGAGTGGTGGGGTAACCTGGGATCCAGCTGTTCAGCGGACCTGACCCACCCCCTCATCCCTGTGCCACCTCTGAGTGCATCATCTCCAGGAAATCAGCTCAGATCAGCGGGACAGCATAAGCATGTCATAGAGTCCAGAAACTGGGCCCTAGCACTGAGACCTGCCCCCCTACCCAGTGCTGCTGCTCTCCCCTGACAGGGTAAAAATGTCTTCAAGGGAATTGGCTATCGTGGGCAAACCTGGTCCTGACACTGATGCTGCAGACCTCCCAAACAAAACAGGAGCTGCGATGTCTGGAGTTTCTGCTACTTAAATATGTTAGGAAAGCTCTCACAAAGTCCAGCGAGCTTGAGCTCTGACACAGAACAAGAGAAGGTAACAGGGCTGTCACTGCTTTTTCCATCCCTGCTGGCTCAGCTATAGAAAGGCTATTCTGGACTGACTCCTACAGGAAGTAGCAGAAACCTCAGGAGGGAGGGATGGGGCTGCTGCAAGTATACAATTGTGTTCTAACAGGCTGTCGGAGATATTTCTGCTGAAGACTCAAACATGTGGGTGCTTATCTGAACTGAACCCAAAACTCTGGAATTTCACGCCTCACTCCTGAAAACTTCCCGGCATGCTCCAACTTGCAGCTTCTGGAGGTGCTGTCTCCTGGGAGTAAGAGTCATCTTCATATACACCTGTTCTGTACAGGGAGGCTGGGAAGTCAGGGGCAGCCATGCAGTGCTCCTTCCGACTTTGTAATTCTTCAATTCATTCTATAAGGGCTATGAGACCATGGAGCTCTCAAAGCAAGGCCACAGGAATGCCTCAGAGCCAGATGATCATAGGAGGGCTTTATAATAAACCTACTTGGAGCAGCTCAGAACAGGTATCAGCTAGAAGGACAATTAGAGTGCGTGTTCTGCCAGGAAATCCTGCCAGTTTTTACCTGTTAAAGCAATTGAGAAATAGACCTGTATTTACTGAAAAATGAACTTGTACATGCATGCATGATGTGGGAGGAGAAGCAGGTGTTTGTGAGCCACAGTTGTATTTTGAACAATGCTTTCTGTCTCCAGTTAACAGAGAGTTCTTGGTGCTCAGGCTTTATCATGGGGGAGGAGGGGGAAACAGCACTGCACAGCTAGGAGCTTGCTGGGGTGGTCAGTGTTTCAGAGTGGAAGAAAGTATTCACTATGAAGTGCTAATTTCCAGATGCAATATGTTTGGGGGATTGCTTTATTTAAAAACAGCCAGCTTTGAAGCCAGCCTCGGTGGCTCACACCTATAATCCTAGCACTCTGGGAGGCAGAGGCTGGTGGATTGCCTGAGCTCACAGATTCGAGACCAGCCTGAGCCAGAGCAACAACCCAATCTCTAAAAATAGCTGGGTGTTGTGGTAAGCACCTATGGTCCCAGCTACTTGGGAGGCTGAGGCAAAATAATTGCCTGAGCCTAAGGGTTTGAGGTTGCTCTGAGCTACAATGCCACAGTACTCTACTAAGGGCAACAAAGTAAGACTCTTTCTCAAAAAACATAAATAAATACATACATACATAATAAATAAAAAATAAAAACAGCCAGCTTTGGACTCTTCTTCCTAACTCCTTGCTGTCAAAGAGTAGGAAAGGAACCAGACCATGTAACCAAGGCCCAGAAAACACCATCAGTCATGTCCTTGCCCTCTGTGCTGGGCTTCGCCTAGAAGCAACATCTCCCCCTATACCCCACTAAGGGAGCAAACATACAATACAGTGATTCACTAAGTAATCCTGCTGAGAAATGAATCCCATGTTCAAGCCAAATCTAATTGCACTGGAGACACCAAATTAGCGCCTAGGTGATAATAGGTAAGGAATGCTTTCATTATGCCCCAGCCTGTCAGTGAGGCTCTTCAGGAGCAGGCCAGCCAACAGGGCATTCCTTCAATGTCTTCTATAGGCTGACTTAAGATTAGAACAAAACACAGAGAAGACATGTCTTGAAGAAAAAACAGTTCGAGGTTTCTTTGTAAGTCCTCTGGTTGCCTTCTTTCCTGGGTTGCACCTGCACAGTATGGCAAGATAGGGCTCTGCTGTCCTCTGTGTCATGCACAAACAGTGCTACCATGAAAAATCTGGAGCCCAGGTGTTAGCAGAGTCACCAAGTCCTCGGCGTCCTGCACAAGCTGAAGCCCGGTGAGTCCAACACATGAGCTCGCAGCTGCCCTGCACACGTAGCCACTGCCAGCAGAGACAGCGCACTCAGGAAGTGGCTGCTGGTCTATTCATGGTGTGTGGCTGGTGGTCCAGCCCACTGTGGTCAATACTGTGGCTTCTTCCTGGGTGTTATCCCATGAAGGTACCATCTTTCATGGTCCCAACTTATTTTCCTGTTTCATTCCCTGCAAAAGCCCTGTCCATCCTGCACCTCTAACCATCAGACCGCTCATAAACACAGGCTGGTCAGCTTTTTCTCCTAGCACAGGTATTCAGAGACCCAAGGTTTACATCTTTCATTCATAATGCAAAGGAAATTATGAAAAATGTGGTCACCAAACCAGCAGCAGAAGCATCTCATTTAAGCTGGCCAATGACGCTCAGAGTCATAGGAGCAAATAAAGGCAGATGGGAGCCACAGACACTCAGGTA
The DNA here is from genome assembly GCA_963574575.1 of Galagoides demidoff. Taxonomy (NCBI): domain Eukaryota; kingdom Metazoa; phylum Chordata; class Mammalia; order Primates; family Galagidae; genus Galagoides; species Galagoides demidoff. The sequence goes on from CAUYQV010058498.1 coordinate 46,109, forward strand.
GACCCTTTCACCTGTGGGAGGGATGAACACAGCCATTACACATGAACACAGATGAGTGGCCCAGTGCGTCCACAGGAATAGGAATATCCAGCCTTACTGGCCAACTGCCATCTGCTTCATCTTGTGACTTTTCCGTTGGTCACTGGGAAAGCTGTGTAACTGAGGCCCACGCCCATCTGTCCATCTCTTTAGGTAGCTTTTATTCCAATGAAAAGTGACATTAAAAGAAGCCCAAGAGAAGATTCACAGTGAAGAATACAACTCTGAAAGCCCTGACCAGGGTTTGCCAGCAGACAACTGCCTTCTCTTCTGCAACTTCAGAGTCTACCATGTTGACTCATAAATGTTTGATTTAAGGTTTTAAAATGGCAACAGCACTGTCAAGGGGTGAGGAGGTGGAATGCGCCGGGCTTCACTGAGTCTGTTCCCTAGCTAAATGTTCATCTTCACCTGACTCCTCTGTGGAAAATTGACATGCGCTATGCCGAAGCCAGAGCAGGCAGTTCCAGGGTGGACACACAAGCCTATCAGCTTTCTCTGTTTAATGTCTCATCCATTACTCCTCTGCATTGCTGCTCGGGTGCAGAAATCCCTTCGCAAGTGAGCCACGGTGTTTAGGGTTGTTCAAAATTACTAGGATGTTGGCTTGTTTTCAGTGAGCACCATAAACAAACTTCTACCCAAGTAGAAAGTGTTTTCCAATTTGACTTTCCCAACTCATCAAAGCTAGTCTCCAAACCTAGTATTTCACAAGAATCAGCTCATGTTCTCCGTTGTTTTATTTCCAAGATGCAGCCTAAATCCTTAGACTTTTGGGTTTGTGTCTCTAATGCCTCTTGTCAGTGGTCTTGCTATTTCACTTGGTCTTGATGGTTTTAAAGTTTTCCATCTTTGGGGTGTGTGGACCCATTTACTACAGACAAGACTATGATTCCACTAGTCAACGAGTCTGAGCTCATGTCTCTTGCTAGCTCAGGGCTGCCATTTATTGCAGGGCTTGCAGTGTCCTGGGTAGTAACTACACAGTCATCATGAGGCAGATGATATGTTTATACCAGGTTTTACAAATGAAGAAACTGAGACACAGAGCAGTGAAGTCAATGACACATGTGCTATAAGCAAGGAAGCAGTAAATCTCTACCTCACCCAGGTCACGCAGCTTAAAATTCCAAGTACAAGCCATGGATAGGCACAGAGGTACTGTGACACAAAATATCAATAGATCCTGTCCTCACAGATCCTATAAGAAAGAATGAAGAAATTAAACAAATGCAAATAACATGTTAAATAATCACAGGAGGAATAGAAAGTATGGGAACATGTAACAATCATACCTGGCAAATCATGCAGTTTCTTCCTATGGAAAAACACTCTGTCTCAGAGAGAAAGTGGAGAGCACACAGAAGCATTTTCTCTTTTCTGAATCTTAATCCCTGCCTGGAACAGGTTACATTTTTTCCAAAGGAGCTGAAAAAACATATAAAACACTTAAAATCCTTAATTATTCATTTGTTTTCATCTAAAACCTAAGAAAATCACTACCACGCACAGCTCCAAAATTCTGAAAAAATCTGCAAAGTGACATCATTTGCATTTTTGCAAGACAGAATACATTCCACTGAGTTAAAAATAAGCATTTGCTCAAAATTCACAAAATAAAGTGTGGATGAATAAATGCTATTGTCTGTGTCATGAGGGCATTTTTCATTAGATTTTGTTTTTCAGAGAAAACTAGGCTTTAAGAAAATGTTTTCCCTCTGCAAACCTGGGATGGAACAAAGAGGTATTGATAGTGAAGTAGGAAAGAAAACCACGGAGGGGAACATTGGCTAATTTGCTCTTTTATAATGATTTTTAGAAATGATTTATGGAGAAGGGCACTGAAACTATTGAAAAGACTAAAATATTTCAGTTTGTCATAAACTTCAATAATCTATATCACTCTCTTAAGACTATAGGGAGGTAAAGGAGCACATCCTCACCTTTGTAGACTATGTCTCTGATTTAGTTACTCCTTCCAGGCAGTAATAACTGGGTCAGAACTGGGTCATAGAATGCAGAAATGAATCACTATAATGATTAGCTTACCTCCCACCAGGCATTATGAGTCTACCTGGGCAAGTTTTTATTGATCAGTAGCTCAGCATCTGAATCCTCATCCTATTCTTAAAGAATGAGTCCTACTTTCCTTCAACTCTGCCCTCCTACCCTGAGTGGTTGGCATCCTACCCTTCAGAAGGGCCATTGAACGTGGAAGAAATGATTCCATGTCAGACACCATTGGCCAATCTCACTTGAAGCAGCATTGGACTTCCAACCAGGGCTCCAGAGCTGCCAAGGTCTAGCTGCCTTTGTTTTTTGTCCATTTTTAGGCCTACTTCTCCACTGTGCCATGGCAGGTTTGCAATAAGCCCGTTCCCTGCTTAAGTAACCAGTGGTCAGCTATGATGTTTACAAACAAAAATTCTAACTAAGCACATGTGTTTTCTCATTTAATCCTCCCAGCAACCAAATGAGGCAGACATTCTTACTAAGCCCATTTTATAGGCAAGAAACTAAGGCACAGGGTTGATTACCTGACAACATTGAACAGCAGGTGCTGGTGTGGAAACCTGAGAAATCTGACACCAAACCCAGCTTGAAAGGATTTGATAACTTACCCAAGCAACTCTGAGTATGGTCATCCTCTGGTTTCACTGCCCAAGCAGCTTTTTAATTGTTGTTAAGCTTAAGTGACATACAGAGGAGCCATGGAGATCGAGAATTGTGGATTCAAGAGATTGGGGCCATCTGGAACAAAACACTTTAATGCTTGTCCCCAGAAGTCCGGAGACCTTTCAAATGCTCCATATCCCAGCCCTGTTTCTGGACAATAAGCCTGTCCTCCCCAAGTGGAGCTTCAACATCCTCCCTGTGTCCTGAGCCCAACACACTGAGCATCAGATGAGGTTCTGCAGACTGGAACATTCACCTAGCAATGACTTCCAGGCAGCCCTACTAGGAAGAGGAGGCCCCACTTCCCCTGCACCTGCAACCAGGCATGGGGAGGTTTCTCATTTTTAAAATCCTTGGCTGTTTCCATTAAGTTCAGACCTCTTTAACCTCCCAAGCTCTGAATAAAGGTACAGTGTTTCATCTTCACAAACAGCATACTGTGCCTGACTTCTATCAAGGCAAGGGTCACCAAGTGCCGTTTGAAAACAGCCTTCCCTTTGAGAAATGCCTGCATTGCTTACTTTCCCTGTAGTTTTGAGTCCTCTTACCTTGTCCACTCAAAATTCCGATGAAGGTGCCGTATTGATAACACGTTAGTCCTTCCAGTGTTCAAGGCAAATGGAAGGCCAGGAGAGAGATTAACTTCATGGCCTCAGGGAATTCGGGAGCTGCTGGGAATGGGCTGGCCCCTGGGGAAAGAAGTCAGTGAGGACAGACAGCTCTGGGTGGCCACAGTAACACTTTCAAGGGCTCACTTCTTTAGAGGAAAATGAAAGTGGGTTCATGGCAGATTTGTCTCTTCCCTAGTTCTGCTTTGTGGCCAGTTATTCACTGTCAGAGAAAAGTTGCTGATTCTTTCAAATGATACTTAATACAAAGAAGGAGGAGGAAGAAGGCTGGTGTAAAATTCTCACTTTCTGGTTCCATTTTCCTGGGGGCTACTAAGTGGCTATGCTGAAAATGAGGTTATGGGGAGCATGTTTGATATGGACATGTAGCTAACCAAGCAGGGTCATGAGGGACTGGCTGCAGACTCTGGTATCTCTTTTTGCTCTTAGGTACACGCAGTCTTTTAGAAGAGTCAAAATACAGAGAGTCCCTAAAAAATGTTTACACATTTTAAGGAAAGGAAAAACTGTATTAAATTTGTAATATTCAAGTCACATGTGACTGCTACAATTACAAGACTTTTATTTATCTTTTCTTATCAGTATATACTGAATATTACAATTTTAATACACATAATTTGTGTATTAAAAGTTTACTTTATTTTAGTACACTATTTTTCCTTTCTTAAAATGCATATACATTTTGGGTACACCCTCTGTAAATGAAAAGATAATTAAATTTTGTTTTAAATTTCTAAGGTAAAATAGGTCATTCCATGGGTATATTGCATATGTTTTTATAACATCTAATTCACTCTGAAAACATTAAATGTTAAAATAATTAGAATTTATATACAATATGTATGCAGTATGAGGTCTAAGTTTTAGAACGCATCCTAGGAGGAGTGATTGGAGGGATGGAATAGGTGCTGGCATCAGTGCACAGCTTCCCAAGGGGAGTACTCCGAAGGTGACCACATTGATATCCAGCAATGAGGTATGTAGCACTTTTTCTAGGATGAGTTTATGAACTTAATTGTCAGACTTTGTATGAACACAAATTGGAATTTTTCATTCCTTTTTTTGTCACATGCATATTAGATAATTTATATTAGTTTGGAATTTGTCTCATGACTGAAACTTTGAAAAGTGTATTTAAGTGAAAATAACACAAATCTCTGTGTGTTTAGCAGACTTTGGTATCTGAAGTCTTGCCCCATGTGGAAGGTCATCTTGGACAGCTCCAGGAGGAAGTCCATACCTGGGCCAGGATGCCTCCTTCTGCAAGAAGTTTCCAGCAAAACAGTTATTTCCTCCACCCCACAAGATGGGGAACAAGCCCCATTTATTCTCAATGCACGCAAGTTTCCTGCTAAGTGTCCCTGAAGTCACAAAGTGGTGTGGTAGAAATCAGGTGAAGTGAGTTTCACAGGAAGTCATGCGGAAAAGACAACGGATCTCTCTTGCAGTGGGAAAATCAGGACTCTCCATGATATAAAACGAGTGTTATTCAAATCATTCTAACCCCATCCCAAAGACTCAAATTCCACGTTAGCGCTTAATCTCTATAGTTTTTAATTTATGTCAAAAAACTTTTTAATAAAAACACAACTACCCTAAAACTGTACAACTGTGCCTGGTAGGGAAGAGGCCTGGGCAGCTTTGGGGTACAAGGCCTGTGGTGGACAGGTGCCAGGGAAAGCCACAGAGAGAACAGCCTCCAACCTTCCTTCATCCTCTTCTAGCGCTCAGACACAATTTAAGGACTTCTGTGCAAACGCTTTGCTCCACACTTCTAGAGCCTATTCCCGCTATGGGGTGATTCCCGCTATGTGCAGTGGCCATGTTGAGTAAACAGTGTTACTGTCATTTCCAAATAACCACCTGAAGTACAAAAAGATGGGACGAGTTAATGAGTGTCTCGTGATCGCATCCCAAGGGAGGGGGGAGGTAACAGAGAAATGGGGGGGGGGGAAGTATCAGCCCTGGGAAATTATTCCACAGGTAAATCTCACATTGTCATTGGTAATGTGTGTTTGAGGAGAAACTAGAGTGGAACTTTCAATCGGATTCTTAATTAAAACTTGTAACATTCTTTTATTTCCCTCCAAGGACAGCTCAGGCAAGAGTTCGCAGTTCGCTGTCCCTGGGGTGAGCCCGCTTTCCCGGTGCAAATGAAATCTATCTCTTGTCCTCCGTGGGCGTGGCGGGAGGACTCCGAGACGGGGCAGAATCGAGTGTAAACGCTGAGAAAATGGAAACAGATGCGTGGAGACCAGGCTGGTGGGAACTGAGGCCGGAAGCCGCCCGGCTGGCAGGGCCCCCAGCCCCTTCCCGGCCACTGCGCACGCGGGACCCCCCATTGCAGGCGCTGCCCTCCATCAGCTGTCTACACCAACTGGGATAGGCCAGGCCGCGACGCTGCCTCACAGGGAGAAAAAGACGGACGAGACCACCAGTCCCTAACACGCAGGAGAAGCGCAGGATCCTGACTGCGGGGCGGCTGCCGCGCACAGATGCCCGGGGCAGCGGCTCCCTGCAGGGCCGGCGGGTCAGGACTCCTGGCGGCCAGACCCGCAGCTGGCCTAGAGCTGGAGAGGCCCGGCCGGGCCGGGAGCCACCTTGGACGCTCGACGCGCTGTCAGGCGGGATGACGTCACGCTCCCTTCCCCTAGCCTGGAGGGCGCGGCGCGACGGGGCGGGGACCGGGACAAGGGTGGCTCCCTCGGAGCCTGCGGGCTAGGGCAGCCAGCTCTGGGCCTGCCTCTGCCGCGGGGGCGTGGGCGGAGCGACGGGCTGGCTTTTCCTGGCTACACTGGAGCTGTGTGTCCTGGAGGCCGTTCCTTCCTGGAACCGCGCGGGCTGGGCTGGATGGGCTGTGTTGCGGAGGCCCTGAGACCAAACCTACCCACAGCACCTAGCTGGCCGCCTTTGTCCTGCGGTGAACAGCAGTCCCAAGACAGCCTCCCCTTGCTGTCTGCCAGCGAGTTCTCATGCAATTCCCAATATGCTATTTAAAATTAGCTGAACCAGCTCCAGGACCTCATTGTGGGGACACTGGAGTCAAAAGCAGCGGAAAGGCCAAGTTAAGCCAGTAGGCGCTGGGGCGTCTGTATCTACCACATTCTGCTCACCAAACGTGTGGGTCAGATCTTGGCCCAACTAGGCCTACGCAGGACCACCCTCAAAGGGCCCTGTGCGGCCCAGCCTTAAAGCCCAGAGGGAGATCTTTAAGTCCAGAGCAGAACAGTGAGTTTCGAATCAGTATTGAGACTTTACAACTTCTTGAGAACATACCGGCCTCTGTCTTAAATATACCCTTGCACTTGCCATCAGGTCACAAGGCATTCCACAAACATTTTATAGCCACTTGAGGTGATGCCTGCCTCCTCTCCCATGACCAATACTCCTGAACCCACCTGCACCGGTGGGCAGGTATAGGCGCGTGTGCACTAATTCACTGAGGTTTTGTCTGTTACAAACACTTGAACACAGACGTTCATTCATTCATGAATGCTGATAAATTAATTCAGAGGGTAAAATATCTCATTTTGATTTCATCGATAGCACAATCTCTGGCATCCTGGAGAAACAAAAGAAATTAGCACTGTGGGAATAGATTTATATGGAAAACTGAGCAATCTACTTGTTGAGGGAAACATAAATGTATGTAGCTGATTTTCTTCAAACTGCTCAAAATACTCAAAGGCCCTTTCTCTAACCAATGATCTAGGACAGTGATTCACACCAGTATGCCATGAGAGGATTTCAGGTGTGTCATGAAAATTTTTGAAGATCATTATCTAAATTATATAATTATATTCTCTTTTTACTCTTTTTTTGTTCAACATAATTTAAGTGTGCCACAGAAGTTTATAGGCTCAAGAGTGCTGTGAGATTAAAAAAAAAAAAAAAGATTGAAAAAGACTGATCTAGAAAAATCTTCATTTTGAAAACAAAGACATTTCCAATCTAGATGGATTTTGAAATAGCCCATCTGGCTTTTCTGTACTTTGATTTGGGTTCTTATCCATGTAGAATTTAATGGGAAAAGTGAAACCCCAGGAAGAAAGTATTACGGAGTGTTTCAGTAATACTTTCTGAAGGACCTGTAAGAAATGACAAAAATATACTAGTTATCACCAAATTGTATTTGCTAATAGCTTACCCTAGTTGTAATTACAGTCAGTAATGACAGTGGAAAGGTAAAGCAAGTAGAAATGTTTTCTTTCTATATCCCTATTCTTTCCCCCCAAAATCACCCAGTTGTCTGATTCTACCAAGATTTGAGGGTGAAACTTGACTTCATCTGACTTGGAGATCAGGATGCTAGTTTGGGGGATGAGGTCAAATTTGGTTCATCACAATAATATTGCAAAAACAATTACTGTATGTACTGACATTAGATATTTCCAAAACACTTTCATATATGATTTTTTGAGATGATGCCCTTAAAAAGTATTGTCTTTCCCACTTCACAGGTTGGGGAGGTTGGTATAAATACTTGGCCTAAAGTCACACAGGTGATGAATAATTAAACCAACTCTCAAATCTAGGGCCATCTAGGTCATTCAGGGGTGCTATATCAAATTATTACAGATGGGGTGGCTTAAACAACAAACATTTATTTCTCGCAGTTCTGGAAGTTGAGAAGATCAAGATGCCAGCAGAGTTGGTATCTGGCAAGGGCTCTCTTCCTGGTCTACAGGTGGCCATCTTCTTGTACCCTCACATGTGGCAGGAAGCACAAGAGGAAGCCCACCTTCACCACCTCAGGGGTCAGAGTTTCAGCAATGGGATGTCCAGGGGACACAATCCAGTGTATGGTGTTGGCCTCTAAGTGCAGTTCTCACCTCTGGGCATGTCCTCAGTATGTGCCCTGGCCACAGGCCCTGACAAGCAGTACACATCTCGGACTGCAGGAGGAGCTGCATAAGCTCCTGTGTTCCCTGACCACAGGCCCTTCCTGTAGTAAGGACAATATGTGATGGCAGCATGAAGACATGAAAGAGTAACAAACTTTTGCTAGACAGCTGAGAGCTTTCCAGAAATGGAAATATACATCAAATATACCCCAAATATATTTGTTTGAAATCTGAGTAGTAAAGGAAATTGGACAGAAATAATTTACCAAGTAGTGATTTAGCTGTCCTACCACCTCACTAACTTGGCCTCACTGAAATACTAGCTTAGTGAGCGTTAAGAATCGACCTCAGAGTATATGGACCTACATTCAGGATTCAGCCCCCCAGATGTGCTACCTTTATGACCTTGGACCTAGATCTTTGCTATGGTTTGAATGTGTTCCCCTAACACCACATTTTAGAAACTTAATCCCCGATGTGACAGTGTTGGGAGGTAGGCCCTGATGGGAGGTGTTCAGGGACTAATGCTGCTTATGAAGGGCCTGGAGGCTTTGGGTCCAACACTTTTTTTGCTCTCTCTCACACTCCTCTTGTCCTGCCACATGGCTGATTCAGCAAGAAGGCCCTGGCCAGGTGACAGCTCTTTAGTATTGGACTTCCTAGTCTCCAGAACTGTAAGGATAATGTCAGTTCTTTATAAATTACCCACTGTTTGGTAGTCCATCAAGCAGCATAATGCAAACTGAGACAGTCTTTATCTTCATTCTTTATCCATTAAGGAATATTACAAAATACTTATTCCATAAGGGTTTTCTTCAGAGATTTTAATGGGATAATGCATAAAATTGGTGCATATTCAAGGGCCAGAAACTCAATAGATATCAGCTTTTTTTAAAAAGACCATAGCTATTTAGAAGTAGAGCATTATTTAACTAAAAGAAAATAAAGTAAGTACTTATGCCCAAAGCACTTGCTAGCTTCTTTGAGGAAGAGCTCTATTGCAAATTATTTTCTAGTTAGCTTTTGGGGAACCTATCAACTTACACAGAAAATTCATCCATTATAAGAAATCTGGGAAATGGAGAATTTCACATGCTAAAAATAAAAAGTCTTCCAGACAATGTTAACCTGGATAGCTATTATATTGTTTCACATGAGTCTTGTTCTCCAACATGAGGTTCAAATGAAAATAACCAAACATGTTTAAAAGCTCCCAGTGTTCAGTGACTCAACTGTGTAAAGCCTCACAGAGGTACTATGGGCAGGAAAGTGGAAGTGTCTGCCCCCCAGATCCCTACCCACACCTTCCCCGACCCCAGGTAGTCACCAAGAGTTAGCACAGATGAGGTGTGGGGTGGGGAACAGAGAGGAGCAATCTGAAACAGTCCTTTGGTAGCTAAGCAGAATGTGGTTTTCTTTTTCTGTTAACAAAAGTGAAGAACAACAAGACCCAACTATGTAGGTCCTCTGCTTCAAATGTGACAGTGAAAACTTTCTCTTCTCCTAGTAAAGCTCTCCTCCCTTAAGAAGAGGACAGTGTCCTCCCCAGGATTGTATGGACCTCGGATGCTCCTAAATGAAACAGCCCTGGACAGAGCCACCCCAGCCACCTGCACCAACATAGACTTGAGAAACAGCTGTGCAGGCAAAATAAATTGAGAAATCTAAATTACCTGTTTCTGGCAGAAATCTGACTTATGGAGGATCTTTATAGACTTTATAAAGGAGAGTACTGAAAAGTCAAAAGTGCCTAGAATGATAATCCACACTTACATAAATTTTCACAAAAAGTATTACACTCACCTCATTTTTTTTTTAATTTTATTGAATGGTAACTATGTACATTAATGCACTTCTGGGGTACAGTGTGGGGTTTTCGCATGCAATCCGAAATACTTCCATCAAACTGATCAACACAACCTTCATGTCATTTTCTCAGTTATAGT
>CAUYQV010058499.1:0-12104 GCA_963574575.1 Galagoides demidoff
TTTTTTTTTGAGACAGAGCCTCAAGCTATCCCCCTGGGTAGAGTGCTGTGACATCACAGCTCACAGCAACCTCCAACTCCTGGGCTCAAGCAAGTCTCCTGCCTCAGCCTCCCAAGTAGCTGGAACCACAGGTGGCCACCACAACACTTGGCTGTTTTTTTTTGGTTGCAGCCGTCATTGTTATTTTGGCGGCCCAGGCTGGATTCAAACCCACCACCTTAGCCACTTGAGCCACAGGCGCCAAGCCAAGCCCAGCTTCTGCTAACATGTTCTGAGCTGATCAAAGGAGAAACCCAGAGGCAGATGCACTGCAGCAGCTACACTGAATGGCTGGCATCGTTATTCCAGGACGGCCACTGTGTGGCTGGACAGGATGTGGCAGAAAGACAGGCCAGGGCCTCCAAGAACTCCTTGGAGCCACTCCAGAAAACAGAGGATAAGTGAACAGAAAGAGGGGTCATTCCCTCGCAGCCCTCCAAGGCCCCAACTCTTGTTTTAAGTCTAAGTCACAAGGAAATGTGGAGAAAACTGATACATAAGTATTCTTACCAGAAACAGAGACTTGATTAGTCTTCATTCCATATAAAGTAGTTACTAAGTAACAGAAGGCATAGGGTTAAATGGTGACATTATTTCACTAATGGAATCACTTACAATTTCCTGGGGAGATGAAAGAACTTAAATTTGTACTCTAGGCTTCACGCCTGTGGCTCAAGTCGCTAGGGTGCCAGCCACATACACCTAGGGTGGCGGGTTTGAATCCAGCCCAGGCCCGCCAAACAATGATGGCTGCAACCAAAAAATAGCCAGGCATTGTGGCAGGCGCCTGTGGTCCCAGCTACTTGGGAGGCTGAGGCTGGAGACTCGCTTGAGCCCAGGAGTTGGAGGTTGCTGTGAGCTGTGATGCCACAGCACTCTACCCAGGGGTACAGCCTGAGGCTCTGTCTCAAATAAATAAACAAATAAATAAATAAATAAATAAATAAATAAATAAATAAATAAATTTGTACTCTAAAATTGAGATCATAGAAACTAGTAAAAAAAAATAATAATAATAATAAATAAAAGAGATCAATAAACCAATCGGGGTGCAGACAAAACATTGTAGTAGTCCCAGCACCTGTAGTCCCAGCTACTCAGGAAGCTGAGACATGGTCTCTTGAGCTATAATGCCACAGCACTCTACCCAGGGCAAAAAGAGCGAGACTATGTCTAAGAATATATATATCACCTCAGCGCCTGTAGCACAATGGTTACAGCGCTAGCCACATACACCAAGGGTGGCGGGTTCGAACCCGACCCAGGCCAGCTAAACAACGAAGGACAACTGCAACAAAAAATAGCGGGGTATTGTGGTGGGATCCTATAGTCCCAGCTACTTGGGAGGCTGAGGCAAGAGGATTGCTTGAGCCCAAGAGTTTGATATTGCTGTGAGCTGTGATGCCACGCACTCTACCAAGGGTGACATAGTGAGACTGTCTCAAAATAAATTAAAAAATAGGGTGGTGCATGTGGCTCAATGGATAGGGCGCTGGCCCCATAAACTGAGGGTGGCGGGCTCAAACCCGGCCCTGGCTAAACTGCAACAAAAAAATAGCTGGGCGTTGTGGCAGGCGCCTGTAGGCCCAGCTACTCAGGAGACTAAGGCAAGAGAATCGCCTAAGCCCAGGAGTTGGAGGTTGCTGTGAGCTGTGATGCCATGGCACTGAACCAAGGGCAATAAAGTGAGACTCTGTCTCTAGAAAAATAATAATAAATTTAAAAAAAGAATATCCCTGCCTTCATGGAATTTATATACCAGTAGACTCTACTGAGTAGAGTTTATGGCATCATCATCTCCTTTAGTGGGGGGCTGTCTCTGAAAGAGAGCCATGCGGAGACAAAATATGCCCAGAGTAAGGCACCTGGTATAGATAGGCTCTGGGCATCTCTTCTAGGCCAGGGAAGAAGAAAAGATGGGACAGTTAAGGGTAAAGTGCAGGCCCATAACATCTGGCTGGCCCCTCACTAAACAATCTCTGTGTCTGCCCCAATCAGCTACACAAATTGAAGGAAGCTCCTGGGCCACTGAAAACCAAGCCAGGAAGGGGACAGAGGTGTGGCCAAGCTTTGGTGTGGCATAAGAACTCCAGCTCCGGCTTGGCCCCTGTGGCTCAAGTGGCTAAGGTGCCAGCCACATACACCTAAGGTGGCGGGTTCGAATCCAGCCCAGGTCTGCCAAACAAGAATGATGGCTGCAACCAAAAAATAGCTGGGCGTTGTGGTGGGCCTGTGGTCCCAGCTACTTGGGAGGCGCAGGCAGGAGACTCACTTGAGCCCAGGAGTTGGAGGTTGCTGTGAGCTGTGATGCCATGGCACTCTACCCAGAGGGACAGATTGAGGCTCAGTCTCAAAAAAAAAGAAAATAACTCCAGCTCCTCCAGGCTACTAATGAGACTTCCCCTCCAAAATGGGGCCACTTAGAATGACAGTGTCTGAGTGAAAAGGTGGGAGGACAGAGAACAGACAACAAGGAGAAAGTGAGTGAGTGGAAGGAAGTGTGAATATAGAGGAAAAGAGCCCATGTAGCTACCTCGGCCAAAAAGGGAGAGGGGGAGAAAACATCTTCCTTTGAGCTTCATCAGGCACCAGACAGAGGCCCTTACGGTGCTGGGAAGCCACATGAGAGAGCCCGCTGGTCCTCAGTGCCCTTCCTCTGCTCCTCTGTCCCCCACACCAGGCCACCAGGCTTCCAACTTGCTTCCTATCTAAGCTGAACAAAACAGGAAATAGGGTAGTTCGAAATGCCTCGAGAGAGGCCATGTGGTTTACCCAAGAGCTCAAACCTAATCTATGTATACAAACAATTTAAGGTGGGAAAGTTAAGGGGATCCAACCTGCATTCACAGAAGGGAGTCAAGGAGACAGCTGTGGTAAACACAAAGGAATGACTCAATAATGGTGAAATTGCAGACATCCTTGACAAGCCAGTAGGGGAGATATTTCAGGCCAGGGCAGTCTTTCCTGAGGCCTTTAAATCACATCTAACAGGCACCTTGGCTGCCCCACCTGAGCCTAGCCCAGTCAGCTTCCCAGCTGCACCAGTTCACACAGGTGCTAGAAGATTCTTGTCTGCTAGGAAAGGTTGGCTTTGTTAATCTTCAGAATCAAGTTTGAACCTGTTCTTTCCAAACCTACGTGCTGTCCCTCAGAGAGCCCAGTGGTGAGACATACAGGCGTGGTATTCTGCTCTGAATTGCCCTGATGATGGATAAAATCCAAGTGGGTTTTCAATTTCTGAATCCAGTTGACCATACTGTAAACCAAGCTAAAGAACCACCCTTAACATTATTTCTTTTCCATTTTGAGCTAAGAGAATTAACTAGAAGATTCCTAACTCACCACTCCTCGTAGTAAGTAATCTTTACATCTCACCTTTGGCTGGGACAATCTTACTCTCTGATATTTGGACAAAGGAGCATTGAGCTGCGAATGCTCCCTGTCTACTCATTTCTCTGTTGGCAAGTGGATGTGGACACTGCTCATACTGAATGTGTATCACATGGAAACCCACAATTCCATAAACGCCCCTCCCCAGGAGATTTTTAGTCTCGGTGCCTCAAAATCTGCTTTATAGAAAGGCCTTGGCCAAACCTGGCAAAAATAAACACATTTGCCAAACCCCAGTGTGAATGTGGGTGCTTTGCTCACCGGATGCCACAAATACTCTTCTGCACTCACGTGTCAGTACATCAGGGCCAGCTCTGCCCAGCAAAATACACAGGGCTTTGTCTCATTCTGCAGTGGTCTGCACTGGCAAGAGGGCCACTGTCGCTGTGTCTGCCAGGTTCAAACAGAACTGTGGGGCAGGCGGGGGCAGGGACAGTAAGCTGCAGTAAAGACAGGCCAGCCCCATTTTGCTTCAGGTGGAAAACACAACTCTCCACATCCTGGCTGGGCTTTGGGGGTCAAAAAGTTGACTAGGAAGAAAGGGAGGAAGGGTGGGAGAACAAATTAAGGTGTTTTGTTTGTTTTTCCTCTCTTAATAAAACAAAGCCTGCCTGGGACACTCAGAATCTCATCAGAAAGCTACTAATTAATAAAAACAAAAATAATCAATGGGAAACAGAGTAATCAAAAGCCACACTTCCCAGTCTTAAGCAATGAGTGATGTTTCAGATGCCAGTGACCAGTTTTGGACCCAACTGGTCAGATTTGGGGAGCCTCTTCCTCTTCTACACCCTACTTTCTTCTACTCCCCCTGCCCCAACTTTTAGCCTCAGCCTTCATCTTCCTGCCCTACAAAGCACCTCGCCGTAGCCATTGCCACTCCACTTTTCTTGAAATTCAGGTCCTCCCCTTCTGAGTCTCCAGACTTTTCCCTTACCTCCTTTTTTGCCCCAACAAGGCAGTCCTGAGTGCTGAAATGGTGTTGATTTGAAAAGTTTGCAAGCTGGCAGGATGCAGGTGCTCCATCCTTTACGCAGCTGAAGTCAGATTCATAAAAATCAACTTGAGAAAAGCAGCTAGGCCAGGTGCGGTGGCTGACACCTGTAATCCTAGCATTCTGGGAAGCTGAAGCGGGTAGATTGCTTGAGCTCATAAATTCAAGACCAGCCTGAGCAAGAGCAAGACCCTGTCTCTACTAAAAATAGAAACAAACTACCTGTGTGTTGCAATGGATGCCTACAGTCCCAGCTACTCGGGAGGCTGAGGCAGGAGGATTGTTCAAGGCCAAGAGTTTGAGGTTGCAGGGAGCTATAACACCATGGCACTCAACCTAGGGCAACAGAGTGTGACTCTGGCTCAAAAAAAGAAAAGAAAAAAAAAGCAGCCAACTGCAAAACTTCAGCAGAAAATCAATTCTGGTGTTTATTTTTGTTTGTTTGTTTTTACCCTAAGTATAGATGAATGCCTTGGAGATTAAGGAACAAAACAATAATAGACAGAAGGGAAACTGGAGCACATTTGCTGAAGGAAGTGTATGAAGTGATAAGATAGTGGCAGTATGGCTTATCACATTTCTGCCATGTGCCTGGCACTCTGCATCTCTCTCACAGAGCTGACAGTCTGATGGGGGAGGCAGACAGAGAAGCAATCGGTCACTGATGGTATAATACGAATAGTACTGAGAGCAAGAAGTATAGAGCGACAAGACTGCGTCTCACGGTTAAGAAAGATAGGGGTGTCAGGAAAGGCTTTCAGGGGGAAATGCCCCTAAGTGGAAACCCAGTGGAGGAGGAAGAGAAGCTTAGTAGAAACCTGGAGAGAGCAGAGTATGTTAAAGATGCTGGAAAGAGCTGAGTGTGGCCTGGGAAGCCAGTTTGAGGCAGCAGAGGTTGACACTGGCCAGAGTCGAAGGTAGGGAGACCCCTGGGTTGAGCACTCCCCAAGTCTTGGCTGGGGCAGGGAAAGACAGACATGCTGGTGCCCAGAGCCACCTCTAAGCCCTTTTCTTCCCTATGTGAACCTCTGTGAGGTTCAGGCTGTCTTTTTTTTTTTTTTTGTATGAAAGGTCTTTATTGGTGAGGGAGGGATGCTGTAGTGCAGCACCAAGGAGGAGGGAGAAGAGAAGAGAAAAAAGGAGGGAAAAGAATAGAGCAGAGGAGGGTGAAGAAGAGAGACCAGGCTGCCTTACTAAAGCATTCCTATCCAACTTTGACATCCCCATATTCTGTGAGAATTTAGCAAATGCTTGTAAATACAAAATGACCAACAGTCCAACCCACGTCAGAGTAGAGGGGGTGAGGGACACCCACTGTACTTTTTCCTGTACTTGTTCCTGCCACCCACAAAGCCCTAGTAAAGGTCCCCCACAATTACATAACAAGAATATGGCAAACAAGCTTTGGGAGACACACAAGATCCCAATCATTTCCCCTTTGAAGATCTTAAAACAAAGAAGGTGTTTGCTGGACATGCAGGGCCGACTTTGTACCTACATTGCCAGCAAGGTAGTCTGGAATCACCATCTCATGGCAAAAATCCAAGGTGTTTATTTCCTTTTGGTAAATAGCAATGTGTAATTTCCCATTTTTAGGGACAGCAGTTGCTTCAAACAAAGGGCAGTCACCAAAGCAGTATTTAGAGGGAGTGGTTTTCCTCCACTGGAAGATTGCAGCTCAGTTTGTTTTTTTTTAAGGTTTAAAAAAACCTTTAGTTTAAAACACTAATTTGTCTCTTAGATATGATTCAAGAGATAAATAATCTAGGGGAACCATGGTGTTCAAATACAGAGAAAAAAGCAAAAAAAAAAAAAAAACCCCAGCCATCCCTACCTGGCCTCCCAGCCAATCTGCCTAATCCTTATCCCACTCCTCTCCCCTGCAGCTAAATTCCTAGAATTTATTTTCTAGGAATTTAGACAATCCAACCAGCTACCTCCACTCTTTCACCTGACTTCCCTATCTGCCTGAAGGGCCCACTTGAAATTCAAGTTGTGAGCCAAGCTTGCAATCTTACAAATAGAAAATGCCCTGGCATTATTCTCCCCAGCCTGCTCACATTCCAGCCCTCCCCACTGCCTGGCCATGCGCCCTTGAGGAGACCACGTACCCAGGTAAAATGCACAAACACAGGTACACCACACTAGGTGGAAGGCCTAGGGTTGTCAAAAGCTTTCCCCTTCACCTGGCTGCCAGTGGAGACTTGCAGCCCAGCACTGAAGGGCTATGTCAGGCTCCCAGACCAGAAAGCAAGGCGGGCCCCTACCCACGCTGTTTGTAGAGCTGAAAAGCTCTCCTGTCCCGAGATATCCTGAGCTAGCCTGCTGACCGACCTGAAATAACCACCACCAGAGACTTATGTAAACGTTCGAAGTGTTCACATATATGACACTGACTCTCCGCAGAACAGGAATTTCTCAAGGTACAAAGCTGTCATTTGAAAGACTTCTGGGAAAAGGGAAAACCTTGCAGCACTGTTGGGGGCTTGAAGACCCAGCAGGGTAGGGCGAGAGCTCCGCCCTGGAAAGTGCGGATTTGGCCCCAGCACCTTCCCGACACCCTCCCCTGCCCTGTCCTCTTCTCGCCCACTCGTGCTGCCTTTCCTCCCCTCTATCCCACTACCGGGCACAGGGCAGGAGGCTCACAGCAACCTCAGGGGGTAAAAATCAGCCCTGCTAAGGTCTGGGACGGGATTTGGCCTGGTGATTGGCACGTTGGCCGAAGGGGGCGTGGCGGCGGATGCTCCCCAGAGACCAGGTTCTCTAGCTCCCTGCACACTGAAGACCCCAGGACTGCAGAAATGGGGGGCTGAAGGGTGAACTTGCCTCGGTGTCGCAAGCGCGCTGCTTAAAGGGTTGTAAATGTACTGGGGGCTCCAGGAGAGACTTATGGAGACTAGAAGCGGGGTTAAATTCCCACCAAGGCCACCCTCAGGCGCTGTCCCTGCTTCCTGTGAGTTCTGTCCCTCTTTTTTTCTTCCCTTTTCCTCTCCACGCCCTTTTCCGATCCCTGCAACTCACTGCAAGCCCCCACCCTTCCCTCTCCCTGGACCTAGGGCTTCGCTCCTCCCCTGCTGCCTTCCCCATCTCTGACCCCCTGGCCACACCGCATCCGCGTCTGAGCCATCCCGCGCTCTCTCTCATATGCTGAGTTCCCCCTTAGATTTCTACTTGCTTTCTTCTTCCCCGCTCCGCACAATCTCAGGAATGAAGAGCAAAAGGCTGCCTAAATTCTTCCCCTTGGGCGGGGCGGGGGGTGGGGTGGTGGCGGGGCTCCTCCATCCCTCCCAGGAAGCGGGGAAGTCCCTCAGCTCAGGTCGCAGATTGTTGGCAAGTTCTCAAGTTGGGCTAAAAACAGCCCGCCCTGGAGCCCAGCTGGCCAGCAGGTGAAGAGATGAGAGTGGAAACTGTCACGGTTAAGAACAACTCTGTTCTACCCAAAATTCCTTTCTGAAGCCCCCTCACATTTCCAGTCTCTCCCCTCCACCCCACACCCACCCCCAGCAGGAGGCTTAGCCCCACAAGGCCCCAGCTGGTCCAGGACACATGTGAAATGGTGGGATTACAATGCAAATACTTTGATTTTAGTTTCTCCCTTTTTTTTTTTTAAGACAGAGCCTCAAGCTGACCCCCTGGGTAGAGTGCTGTGGCATCACAGTTCACAGCAACCTCCAACTCCTGGGCTCAAGCGAGTCTCCTGCCTCTGCCTCCCAAGTAGCTAGGACTACAGGCACCTGCCACAACTCCCGGCTATTTTTTTTTTTTTTTTTTGGTTGCAGCCATCATTGTTGTTTGGTGGCCGAACTGGATTCATACCCACCAGCTCAGGTGTATGTGGCTGGAGCCTTAGCGGCTTGAGCCACAGGCTCAGAGACTCCCTTGTTTATTATTAACGTAGAAGAGTGAAGACTCTGGAGGGGAAGGGCCCAGGGTGACACTGGGCAGGGGAAGCACAGGAGGGGCTGGCAGCAGCCGGAGGGCTAAGCTGGAGATTCCCATCTTCCCCCTAAAACAGACATTGAGTGATATGTACCAGTCTTTTCCATTAGAGCCTCCATCTGAAACCAGCCAAGCTGCCTGGGTCTCACATTTCTGAGTTCCCCCACCCTTCTTGTCTGTTCCCCTGACCCCATCCTGCTGAGCCTCTGGCCTCTCCACTTCCACACTGTCCTTCTGCCTTAAATACCTTCTCTACCACTCCTCTGCAAAGCTGAAAACAGTTATACACTGTTATTAACACAGTTGTCCTGATGATAGAGCAAGCAGAATGCTTTTAAAAGATGGGCTTTTCAGTCAGCCTTGACACCAGCCTGGGTCCTGACTCTGCTGTTTTCTATCAATGTGACCCCGTACATGTTGTTTAACCTTTCTAGGCCTCCATTTCTTTGTCTATTAAATGAGAAAAAATAGTACCCATTTCATTGTGTTGTTAAAATTAAAAGATCCAAAGCATATAGAATATATATACAATACCTAACACAAAGTAAGAATTTGTAGGAACAACTAACATGGAATTTACTGTGGGCAGCACCTGTGGCTCAGTGAGTAGGGCACTGGCCCCATATACTGAGGGTGGTGGGTTCAAACCCGGCCCCAGCCAAACGGCAACCAAAAATAGCCAGGCGCTGTGGCAGGTACCTGTAGTCCTAGCTACTTGGGAGGCTGAGGCAAGAGAATTGCTTAAGCCCAAGAGTTGGAGGTTGTTGTGAGCTGTGTGACGCCACGGCACTCTACCGAGAGTGACAAAGTAAGACTCTGTCTTAAAAATAAAGAAAAAACATAGAATTTACTGTATGCTGAGCACATTATATATGTTAATTTACATCATTCTCACAACCATGCTATGAGACAGGTACCATATCATATCTCTCTCTCTCTCTCTCTATATATATATATATATATTTTTTTTTTTTTTTTGAGAGACAGTGTCTCTTGGGCAGCACCTATGGCTCAAAGGGGTAGGGCACTGGCCTCATAGGCCAGAGGTGTCGGGTTCAAACCCAGCCCCGGCCAAAAGCTGCAAAAGAAAAAAGAAAAAAGAGACAAAGTCTCACTATGTCACCCTCAGTAGAGTACTGTGGCATCACAGCTCACAGCAACCTCCAACTCTTGGGCTTAAACAATTCTCTTGCCTCAGCCTCCCAAGTAGCTAGGACTACAGGCAACTGTCACAACGCCCACCTCTTTTTTGTTGTTGTTGTTGCAGTTGTCATTGTTGTTTAGCAGGCCCAGGCTGGGTTCAAAACGACCAGCCCCAGTGTATGTGGCCGGCACCCTAAGCTGAGCTACAGATGCTGAGCCATCATCTCTATTTTATAGAGGAGTTTTGATACCTTGCCCAAAGTCACAAGGCTAGGAAGTGAAATAACTGATAGCTATTATTGTTATTATTATTATCATTTTCCTGCTAGAGGGTAGGCCCATTGAAAAAAGAGGCTTTGGGCTTGGCGCTTGTGGCTCAAGCGGCTAAGGTGCCAGCCAAATATAGCTGAGCTAGCAGGTTTGAATCCAGCCCTGGCCCACCAAACAACAATGATGGCTGCAACCAAAAAATAGCTGGGCGTTGCGGTGGGTGCCTGTATTCCCAGCTACTTGGGAGGCAGAGGCAGGAGAATCGCTTGAGCCCAGGAGTTGGAGGTTGCTGTGAGCTATGATGCCAGAGCACTCTACCCAGGGCAACAGCTTGAGGCTCTGTCTCAAAAAAAAAAAAAAAAAAGAATGAAAGAAAGAAAGAAAGAAAAAAGAGGCTTTACACATAACAACTGGTTGATAACTACTTCTAGGGATGTTAAAAGGCAAGACATGCCCCATTTCCTAAAACTCTCTCAAAACAAAATTCCCAGCTTCTTCAGGGAAGCAACAATGACATCATGAGGAAGAAAAAAAATGTTTTTCAATCAAAAAGCATGGATTGACCTAGGCAGGGTCCCCTCTTCCCAGATGGAAGAGTTGGGACCAATTGTTTCACTTCTCCGAGCTTCACTTTTCTGGTTTGTAAGTCAGCGGGTGCCAAACCTTGCCTGGGTGGAGCTGAGAACCCAGGGTGAGATCTCTAGAGATAAAGCACTTTGTGGACTAGAACACCCAGTCCAAAGCGAAGGGCTTTTCATTCTTAACCCTTTCCTATCCTTGGCCCCACTACTGGAAAGTTTTTCCGTTAGGGTCATGCCTCAAGTTTGTGGTGCAAAACAACAGAGGCATTTAAAGGGAAATGAACCCGCCCTCCTCAGCAGAATGTTCCCCACACATTTGCTGCGGTCCATGGCAGCGTCTCTGCTGGGAGTGCTCAGCCTTCGGAAGGACTTGGGGCTGCCCGACGCCACAGGGCTATTCAGAGGCTGGTAAACAGCACATGGCATTCCCGGCCTGTGGTAAGCATTCGTGCATGGAATTCTTTGTCCTCGTGAGGAAAGACAGAGAGCTGCTCTATGCTGAAAGCCCAAAGCCAGAACTCTATTTTCAAACACCCCCTCCCCCAGCTGGAGATCACTCCCAGGCTAAGCGTGCCATCAACCCTTTAAAGTGTGATTGTGAAATAAACTTGCCCAAACTTGGACTTCTTTCTTGAAAACTTGGGTTTAATTGTTAATTCCAATGAGAAAACATGGCAAAATTACAATAGAGAAATCAGCAATCTCCTGTTTAACCAAGAAATCAAAATTAACTTATCTATCATGTGCTTCTTGACAAGAGGTACTGATAAGAACCCAGCATAACTTCTTTAGTATTCTTGCCTAAAAAGTGCCTAACTGAAGTCTAACCATGTGGAGACAACATCAGACAAGTCCAAACTGAGGAACATTTCTACAAAACAACTGTCCCACACACTTTAAAATATCAGTGCCATAGCTCAGTGGGTAGGGCACCAGCCACATACACCAAGGCTGGCGGTTCGAACCCACCTGGCCCAGGCCAACTAAAACAACAATGACAACTGCAACAACAACAACAAAATAGCAGGGCATTGCAACAGGAGCCTGTAATCCCAGCTACTTGGGAGGCTGAGGCAAGAGAATCGCCCAGAGCTGGAGGTTGCTGTGAGCTGTGATGCTACAGTACTCTACCCAGGGTGACAGCTTGAGACTCTGTCTCACAAAAAAAAAAAAAAAAAAAAAAATCAGTGCCATGAGGTACCATTGGTAAAATTTAAATCTGGACAGTATATTATATTAGTTAGTAAGCCACCATGTGTTTCTTGAATTTAATGATCGCATTAGGGTTATATAAGAGAATGTCTATAGAAGCTGAAGTATTTAGGGGCAAAAGGTCAAGATATCTGCAGCTTCAACATACAAATGATTCAGCAAAAATAAAGATAATTATAACATCTGTCTGTAGAAAGGAAAAAAATCAAAGCAAATAAAGTCAATGTTAACTATTAGTGAATTAAAACGAAAGACATACAGATATTTATTGTATTATCCTTGCAACTACTCTGTAGGTTTGAATTCAAAATAAATACTTTTTTAAAAAAAGGAATTTCAGTTGCACGCTGAGCAGATAATGTTTCTTTTCTTTTTTTTTTTTTTTTGAGACGGAACCTCAAGCTATCCCCCTGGGTAGAGTGCCATGGCATCACAGCTCATAGCAACCTCCAACTCCTGGGCTCAAGCGAGTCTCCTGCCTCCGCCTCCTAAGTAGCTGGGACCACAGGCGCCTGCCACAATGCCTGGCCATTTTT
>CAUYQV010058500.1:0-26370 GCA_963574575.1 Galagoides demidoff
GGCTGGGGATTCGAACCCGCCACCTTAGGTGTATGTGGCTGGCGCCTTAGCCGCTTGAGCCACAGGCGCTGAGCCAAAACCCAGTTTCTTTAAAAAGAAAAAAATATGTATCTTAGGCATTTAACTGAAATTAAGACATGAGCCACTTTAGAAGTATTAAAATAGTGTGCAAGAATAAGTTTTATGAAAGTATCACAAAAGGCATATATACATCGTGCCTGGATGTGCTTTTAGGGTGTCTGATTCTTTCGACCTCAATTTGGATGACATATGGAAGGGTAATGAGGGGCAGCTTGTTCAGAAACACAAACCTTTTCCTATGATATATTCCAAGTGATCTATTAACCTGTTAAAATCAAGAAAAAAATCTTTCCACAATCCCAATGGTATATATACTCTTTTCAGCACAAAACATCTGTAGTTATCAATAAGGGTATATACCTTCTTTAGATACTTTTCCCTTTCATTGAAGAATTCAATTACAAACACTAAACAACTAATGGCTCAGTATAAACTCTCCCAAATACTCCTAATGTGACCAGTGCTTTATAAACACCAGAAATATACTTCAACTTGCAAAGACAAAGGACCCAATTCTCAAGAGGCTTAACACTCATATCTCAGTCATGGCTGCATGGCCAGGAAAATGAGCACCATGATGGATTCCTGCATTCTTCACATTGTGCTCATGGACAAAGTCAGTGTAGTTTCTACGTGCAGTCTGGGATGGGGGCAAAGCCCTTGTGTTCCACTGGTTTCCACCACGTTGACAGCGGTCACTGGCAGCAGGAAGCCTGGATGATTGGGGAGTGGGAGGGGAGCAAAGTTAGTCAACAGGAACAGAAGGAAATAGAAGAGTAAGAAGTAATAAAAGAGAAAGGGAATGTGACTACATGCACCACTACTATGAGTAGTTACCAACATCTACTCCATGCAATGAAACATTCAAGAGTAACACAGAGGGACATGATACACAAACTTACATGTAAGGAAAATGTCAATATGGAAATACATGTAAGTAATCAGAATTAGTTTAGTGAATTAATTAAAGAAAAAATTTCACAGCAAGAAGGACACTCCACTCTATCTGTCCCTGATGTTGCTGTTAAAATCAAAGAACAAAATATTGTTTGATATTCTGATGAGGAAAAAAATGTTTTCAGAACATACTGAATTCAAATATTTGAAAAAAGAATCCTACATAAGGACAAATGCATATATGAAAGAGGGCAACTCTGAAAATTAGTCCTCAAATCAAGTGATTTCACAAAACTAAAAGCCAGGAAAAAAGATTCAGAAAAATAATTAAAAAAAAAAAAAAAAACTACCTTCAGAGGTCGTGTAATTTTTTTTTTTTTTTTTTAAATAGAGCCTCAAGATGTCACCCTGGGTAGGGTGCCATGGCATCACAGCTCACAGCAAACTCCAACTCCTGGGCTTAAGCAATTCTCATGCCTCGACCTCCTAAGTAGCTAGGACTAAAGGCGCCCGCCACAGTGCTTGGCTATTTTTTGGTTGCAGTTGTCATTGTTTGGCAGGCCCGGGCTGGATTCGAACCCGCCAGCTCTGGCATATATGGCTGGTGCTTTAGCTGCTTGAGCTACAGGCACGGAGCTGAGGCTGTGTAATTTTATGTCAATATTCTTCTACAATCAAAGTTCACAGGACCTCAAAATGAAGTTCAACAGGTACAGATAATGTGATGAGATTATAAGTCCACTCCAAGAAATAGGATACTAAGTATATAAAACATCTTTCATCACAGTGCTATATTAAAGGCCTAC
Organism: Galagoides demidoff; assembly: GCA_963574575.1. NCBI lineage: Eukaryota > Metazoa > Chordata > Mammalia > Primates > Galagidae > Galagoides > Galagoides demidoff. The sequence goes on from CAUYQV010058500.1 coordinate 1,785, forward strand.
AGAACTGCACAGTGAAATATGCATACATGCAGTTCCAGTCTAGAACTGATCAGAGTCCTCCAGTAGAAAGGCAAATCAAAGTTTTGGGACATGACAGGACAGCACATATTTTTAATGACTACAAAAGAAAAAAAAAATCACCCCAAATATAAAAGATGTCTAAAAATAGATTTTTAGGCCAGACATGGTAGCTCACACCAATAATCCCAGCACTCTGGGAGGCCAAGGCAGGAGAGATCTCTTGAAGCCAGGTGTTCTAGGCACTTCAGCACTCTAGCCTGGATGACAAAGCAAGACCCTATTTCTTTAAAAAAAAAAAAAATTTTGTTTTAAAATTAGTATTACCTTTCTAACTCAACTGAAACATTACTCTTCACCTTTATTCATAAGGGAAACTGAAAAGTAACTAAAAGGATTTTTTCACAACTTGGAAGGCTTTTTAAAAAATATATAATAAAATTATCTTCTTTCCCTCAATTGAAATAATATTGATTCATCAGACCCAACCCACGAAATTCACAACCCTCAATTTAGGGGACTCTAAAACTCAAGGGTCTTGGCCACTTAGAGTGGCTCACACCTGTAATACTAGCACTCTGGGAAGCTGAGGTGGAAGGATTGCTTGAGGCCAGGAATTTGAGATCAGCCTGAGCAAGAATGAACCCTTGTCTCTACAAAAAAAAAAAATTTAGAAAAGTTAGCAAGGCAGTGGCACTATGCCTGTAGTCCCAACTGCTTATGAGGCTGAGGCAGGAGGATGTGCTAGAGCCCAGGTATTTGAAATAGCAGTGAGTTATGACAATACCTCTCTGCATTCTAGTAGTTCAGACAGCAGAGTGAGAGGCTATCTCAAAAAATAAATAAATAAAAATTACAATAATAATAATAATGTTTTTCCCCTATAGATGCAAGATTCTTTAAATACTTTCAGTTATTGTTTTATTGTTTATAATTGGTTTATGGATTTAAAAATACAGGAATTATTTCTCAAAAGATGATACCTTAAATATTTGATAATTCTAAGTTACCAAAAATCATCCACCCAAATAATGATACCATTTAATAGATTCCAGCAAGAAAAAGCTGAAGACTTGGAACAGCAATTTAGTTTACATTAAACTGCTTAGAAGATACCAAAAACATGAATGTTCTGCTTTTCTGCCCATTTGTTCAAACATAGGGAGCATTTCCAAATCTTAACAACTTATCACTTTCTAAAGGAGGACTGTTTTATATTCTTTTAAAAGTATTAATAAGAATCAAAGCATGCAGAAATAAAGAATGAAATAAAGAACACACTTTAAGTTAAGGGTGAAGAATCCATTAGCTCCAAGACATGTCAGATCTAGATTCAGTTCCATGCTCTTGTTGACATACACTAGGCTCATTAAGTGTTAAGGATCACTGCTTTCCTCCATTTCAGCAAAAGAGGTCTCAGCACAACCACATGAAGGAAGAACACAGCTCCAAATTTTTCATTTTTCTTAAAATTCAATAAATTCAATACTCTCTTTCTAAAAGATGCAAAGAAACTAAGTAGTGACTAACAAATCAAATTAAGCAGATTGAAATATGCACCTACTAAAATGGAAAGACAGGATGCAAACTAATCAGATTCTCATTCTCTGTTAATATAAAAGGTTTGTCATTGAAGTCTCAGTACTAATTTTCCTTCTTGCCACTAGGATTGTAGGTAACATAAATGAGATCAAATATATTATAGCTGCTGGAGCTGTGTTTCAGTAAGAAACTAAAGAAACGTCTTTAATGGCTTAAAGACTAAAATTTGACACAGAGAAGCTTCGCTCTTTATACTTTTATGTGTGTGCCCACATGTATACATGCACACACACATACAAAGTACCACACCACATGCCCACATAAAAGAAAATAAAGAGAAAATGGGAAAACTGCCTCCATCTTATAAACCAATTGCAAGTTATTTGGAACTGAAGTAAAAATATGCCCACCACTGACAGCAAAGCACCTTGCAGTTAGTTAAGCCAAAATAACAGTGAAAAAAATTACATAGCAAAGACTAAAAATAATCACCAACCACTGCTGACCCACCACCATGAAGGAAGAACTGCTTGCACAGAAAGCTGACCAAAACCTTGAGATCACCACAGAAACTCATTAGATTTCAGGTACTAAACAAACTAAGAGCAAGAGAAAAAGAGAAAAATCCTATGAATTATCAAAGTTCACTTCATAAATAGATACAAAACTTGAACATATGACATATACAATATGATCAAAGAAAATAATCCCCAAGGAGATCCCCAAGCCACATAAATTTATGTGGGAAAGGATGAACCCAACTTATTAACCCCAATAAGCCACAAAGTATCCATATTTGTGTATTACTATTAATCGAGAAAAAAATCCTGGAACTCTAAATAAATGAAATCTTTCCTGTCATCAGACTACCTCCTAATCTCCAAAATAAGAAATAATTTTGGGTGGAGGGAGGGGGACTGGAGGGACCATTTTTGAGGTCTATCTTACAGGGGTACAAGTGAAACTCTCTAAGAGTAGAATCAGAATGTTTTAAAACTGTAACTGAGAAAATGACATGAAGGCTGTGTTGATCAGTTTGATGGAAGTATTTTGGATTGCATGTGAAAACCCCACACTGTACCCCAGAAGTGTATTAATGTACATAGTTACCATTCAATTAAAAAAAAAAAAGAACATGGCTATGTTCCAATAAGACATCATTTATAAAGACAAATGATAGGCCATAATTGGCCAGTGGGTTATATTTTGTATACCCCCTGTTCCAGATAATGGCTGTTCCAAACTTTCTCAACACTTTTTTTTTTTTTTTACCACTTTGTCATTTACTTGCTTCCTAATGACTATCACTAAATGATTTTATTTTATAGATGTAGTTGCTTACACTTTTAAGTAGCATTTGAAACATAGGATTTTTATTGTTTTGACAATGTTTGTCAAAATCTCCTTTACAGATAATTTACTTAAATACCTCAAAGAAATAATGTACAGAAAACATTACTCGTGACATAATACTGAGCAGCCCCTCCTATCCCAACCTAAAATATAATAATAGTCTGTGAATCTTTCTATAGTAAAAAGGTGTGTATCTGTGTAAAATATTACATGAATTTTAATGTCTATAGTAGGCCTTTAGGATTTTTTCCCTCGGGAACCATTGTAAGGGCAATTACTTTTTAGTGTCTGCTGGATTTCTAGTTGTATTTGGGTTAATCTGAGTCCTATGATTGGAAGTAGATTGGGGCCAGGCTAGGTGTGGAGGGATGATGCTTAGAGCCCCCAGATCAGCCTGGTCTGGTATCTCTGACTTCTTGAACTGGAGAAATCCCCACAGCACGCTCAACACATTGTGTGGTACGATAGGCCACCCCCAAGAGACTTTTGCATTAAAGAGATGAGAGGGATGGGTGGCACGGATAAAAACAAATGTCTCTCTTAGGCCAGTGCTATCTCGTTCCCGACTGTGATTCTACTGTCAGTTAATCCCTCAGTCTGTAATAATTATAACATGGTTTATGAAGAAACAGCCTTGTATGTTTTCTTTTCCTTGTAGGATAATGAGACTAAAACAAGGAGATCTGTGTTTGGGGTTGAATTGTGTAGATTTTCCCTGACAGTTTTTTCCATTCATAGCTACAGACCCCGCCATTTGTTACTCTCTTTTTCTTTGTACACATTGCCCGAGATTGTGGTGTTAGACTAGACTTCAACGGCAGAAGATGCCACTGGTCTCTCAGGTTTATTTATACAAATGTCATTTGTATCCTCTAATGTACATTTTGCTCTTTGAATATGTATTTTTTCCTATATTTTCATAGTAACTACTCCAGTGCTGTGCATATAGTAGATTCTCCATTAATATTTGTTAACTCCTCAGCTTTATAATCTACAGGGCTAAACTACTAATATTTATATGAGACCTAGTGCTAATGTGCTCACTCAGTAGACAATCATTGTTAGACTCTAATGTATGTCAGGTAGAAATAAAAACTATTGCCAGCAACATGCTGACATGTTCTTGTGCTCGAGAGAACCACCATCAGGATCAACCACAAACGTTACTGTAGTCATCATCAGAATAGTCTTAGTGCACATTAAGCTTTTAAGATGAATACACTTTATTCCTGTATATAATAAGATGGCAGTTTTCCCATTCAAATTGCACAGCATCAATGAGGAGAATGTTTTTTACTTAATTCTGATGGACAAGAAAATGTGGTTAGTGACTTATAAAGGACGGGAATCAAGGGAGAGTGCCTGGTCATTTTTTAAAATTCATTTCCATAGATGTAGAGGGCACAGATTTTTTTGTTCCATGGATGAAGTGTATAGTGGTGAAGTTAGGGCTTTTAGCGTGCCCATCACCCAAATAGTGTGCATTGTGCCCAGTAGGTAATGTGTATCCCTCACCCTCCTTTCACTCTCTTGCCTTTTGGTAAGAGCAAAGAGTTTTTTGTTTTTTGTTTTTTCATGTGGGATAATCTATTTTAATGAAACTTGCTATGTTTATATTTACAAAAAAAGGAAAAAGAAAAACAAAAATAGATATTACAGCTTAATAAAAAGTACAACTCAGTACTGTGGGCTAGAGGAGGGATACCCACCAGACAGCACGCCCACCCTGATGTGCCATCCGTGGACCTGGAGAAAGGATGGGAGGAGACAGCAGGTCAGCCCAGAGGTCCCCCTGTCCTCCTCCTCAGGGACTCAGTGTAATTTGATCCCGACATTCAACCCTTCATGTCCTTTTTCCTGGTCAGGAAGGTGGTTGTGTCAGGGGGTGAGGAGCAGAGGGAGGTAAAGGGTGGCAAAAGTGGGAGAGGGACCTGAAGAAGGACAAATTAGGGTGGGTAATTAGGGTGTTAAACAGGAGCAGAAAGCTTCCATTTGTAATTCCAGAATCTGGCAAGGGTAAGGAAGGAGGAGGAAATGGAGGAGGGGGGGGGGCAATTTATTTCTCTCTCTCTGTCTCTTCTGGATAATTTTACTGCTTTATGTTAATCCCAGTCTGAGACAGACCCAGAGAGTTCCAGTGACAAACTAGTGGTTTGTGTCCCAGTGGGACAAATGACTTAGGAAGTAGACAGCAGAACTGGCAGGAAAACCTGGGGTCCTCCTCAATAAGACACAGCGCTGGGCTCTCGGGGAGTAATGAAAAGGATGTCGGCCTTGGCATTGATGCAGTACGTGACGATGAGAGAGAAGACGAGGATGCCGAAGCCTACCATCAGGGTGATGAACTGTGGGGGCAGAGAGGGAGAAGGTTTTCTCAGGACTTGGTGCCGTTTGGGGTTACTATTGAGTGTTGGGAGTCAGGACACTGGAACTCTGATACAGGGTCCAAGCACCAAGTGTGGGACAATCATCATGGGCAATACCTCCCCAACCTGTAGACTTTCTCTCCCCACTTGAAAAGAGAAGTAGAGGATCTCCATTCTTGCTTCCACCTGGTATCACTTACTCAGCATTTTGAAGTAGAATCACATAGCTGTGATTTTCCCATGGCACTGGCATTACTGACTTATAGGTTCAATAGAAAGAAGAATGCCAGTTGGGGTCAGGGTTGTGGAGGAGCTTCTAGGATCCACAGAATGAACACATAGTCAAACTATCTGTGAAGAAAGGCCTCCTAATGGGACTTGCTGGCTGACCAGGGAGATTTGCAGTAGGTTTTGGAGGCAAATTTGGGGCAAATGGGACATGGAAAGAGATATGAGACAACAGACCACAGAAAGAAGTCCAACAGATCATTGCCACCTCCCCTTCTACCCCGTCTCACCTCAAGCTCTTTACTGGCAATGAGAAATATCCGGGCACGGATGTCTTTCCAGCGGCTCTCGGTCCATGTAGAGTATTCAGTAGAGCTCCACTGACTCAGCTCAAAGGCAGGGGACAAGGCCCTGGCCAATCGTGCAGTGGAACGCACACACCGGGGGAGCCGGTCCGTCTTGTTGGAACTCAAAGGGCCCTGAACCCATGAGTACTCATAAAGCTGCACAGGAAGATGGGCCCCCACACAGGGCTGAGGTGATCCTCTTCTCACTTGCTCTTTACCCTTTGTCAGCACCATGCTCTAACCAACTGAGCTGACTGTCTGCTGTCCCTTTACCCTTTAGGGGGTCCATTTTCACCCAGGCCACTGCCTCTTCAATACTTAAGGTCTGAGGGCTACATCCCTCTACCTCTCCATCCCAATTCCCTGAGTCCAACTGCACCCAGGAGAACCTCTAACTTTCCCAAAGGAAAGGGGCCCCAGGGCACCTCCAACACCCATCACCACTCACGTCCTTGTTTTCATTCGGGACTGTACTTGGATCCTGGCACTGCTCTTGGGTAAGGTTGATCACCTTGCCAGTCAAATTTGCCAAGGCATACTGTACAACGTAAGTGGTATTGGTGGGGCTGGAGACAGCAATGTAATGTTGAAGAGGCCCATCACCTGATTATAGACCAAAGGGAAGGGTGGATTTGGTGGTTAGAAGGTGGAAAGAGGAGGCAGACATAGGAAAAGCCCATAATTGGCAGGAGCCAGAAGACCCAAAGAGGTTAAAAGGATCCAAAAAACATCAGAAGTAAAGGAAAACGGGAAAGAGAAAATAGAAACAATATACAAAAAATTAAACCAAAATGATGACTTTTTCTCTATTCATTTCTTTTGTTAAGGGTCCCGTTCCCACTCCAGATGCTTACCCAAGTAGGACCTTAGGTCCTGCCTGAGGATAGACTGGAACCATGAGTTGTTGGCTCTAACCAGAAAGCCATAGAGCAGACGGGTGACCTAGGATGGGAACATTGAGAAGAGAAAACCCTTGGAGCAAGTCCAGGGAAAGAATTACCAGTGGAGAGCCAGTGAGGGGACAAGAACCAGACTGTCCAGATAGGCTGTGGTTGGAAGACAGCTCATAACAATGTAGATGAGGCCACCCTAGAGCTTACTGCAGCACTAGGCATCCTCAGTAGCATGAACAGGAACACTGAATTCCAAGGTCTGAGACACTAGGCAAGGGACTAAAGGATGGGGTAGAGGCTTGTGTAAACTGAGGGTAGGGCCCATCTGCTCTTACCGTATGGGGATCAGCCTGAACTGTGTCGGTGAAGTTGATTCCTCCCGCGAGCTTGTACAGTGCGCGTCCTAGCACTGTGGCCACATCTGCCAAAGCCTGTGGTAGGGAAGGGGGTGCCTAGTGGTCCACATCTTCTGTCCTCAAACATGAGCATTCTAACCATCCTCACTATGCTCCCCATGCTCTTGCCCAGCCCGGCTCAGTGCTACCTTGGCAGTGTCGGTCACAAAGTTCAGGTCCTCTTCAGGGCTCAGCCATTCAGGATAGTGCACGTTGATGTTCTCGGCAGTGTCATAAATGCTCTGATAATACCTGCAGGGAAAGTGGTATGAGTCTTAGCCACATGCAGCCAGAGCCTCCGCTTCTCCCCCTCAAATAGCCCCATGTAGGAACTTGGTATCTCCCTTCTCATCATCCAGGGAAAACAGGTGATTGAAAATCAGGATCATGTAGAGAAGAAGTGTGGCGAATGGGGAGGTGGGAGTGAGGATGGCAGTGCTTAGGGAAATACAAGGACTTGCCTGACAGGTGAGGCAGAAAAGGCAAGTGAGCTCAGATATTTAAACATAAAAGAGACTCTTCCATATCATTTGGACCAAAGATACTGGGGAGAGGGGGGAGAGGCTAAGATGATCTTCAGAGAAGTCTGCCACACATCATCAGAGCACCTGTGCAGTGTTCCAAAGAACACATATCAAGGGCAGTGGTAACAGAAGCAGGACTAGGAGGCATTAGGATCAGGACTGTCCACAGATACAAGGACACACTATATCAAACTGCCATGAAGATGCATGGGGAGCCTCAAGGAGACAGATCTTAAAAGAGAGTCTAAAAGAAGGGCACTCCCAGCCTTCACCATCAGCAAATCCCTGCCACCCAGAGTCAAGTCAGCCACACAAGGTGCTTCATTGGCTGGGATCTGAGAACCAGAGCTCAGGCATTTTCACTCAGAAACTCAACTGGCCCCATAGCCCCGGGCAGACTGGGGACTTGTATATTCAGTCTGAGTAAGATGCCTCCTGTTATCTGAAGCCTTGGTAGGAGCAGTTTCAGGGCTCCCAGGACCACTGACTGACTGTGAGGAACAGCACCTTGCTTCTTCCTCTGGAGACCTCTCAGGGGCAGGAGACACATTTATTCTCACATTAAACTGTATGTGCCTATCATATGGCAAGAACACATTACATATGAACTGTGTGTGGTGCGGGGAGATGGCCGGAGATGACAGCTGTCTGCCCTGACTCAGAAAGCCCCACTGGCCTTCCCAAGCGCTTATTTAAGATGATGCCCTCTGCTGGCAGCCCCAGGGAACTCAGGCTCAGGAGAGCATGGAAGAAGCAGTACCACAGCAGACCACCCTGCTAGGAAAGGATGAGGCCAAGGATGGTTTTCTAAGATGAACATAAAGTCACATTAGAGGATTGGTCCAATGTCAACAGGCCACTGAGCGAAGAATGTAAAGTGACCTAAGATTTTGGAGGGAATGGTGGGAAAAGGGGAGAGCAGTGACTTTCCCTCAGAATACAGAAAAGACTCTAAGAATGAAGAGGGAGCTGAGTGTGGTGGCTCACGTCTGGAATCCCAGCACTCTGAAAAGCCAAGGTGGGTGGACTGAGTTCAGCCTGAGCAAGTAGAGTTTGTTGCTACTAAAAATAGAAAATTAACCAGGCATTGTGGCAGGTGCCTGTAGTCTCAGCTACTTGGGAGACTGAAGCAAGAGGATAGCTTGACCCCAAGAGTTTGAGGTTGCTGTATGATACCATGGCATTTATCAGGGGCAACAGAATGAGACTCTGTCTCAAAACAAATAAACAAAGAAAAAAAAAATGAAGAGGATGTAGGGCCAAGTGATGCTTACTTGTTGTGGAAGTTAGTAGAATGGTCAGCCAGAACGACACCAGAGATGTTTCGAGCTCGAAGAAATCGCTGCAGAGAAGATGGTGGGAGAGGCTGGGACTGACTAGGTCTCCTGAGGATGACAGCAGGGACGCCAGCACCACTCTGCTCCAGTGTGGCCAGGAGCTCCTCCACCTGAGAGGAGGAGGAAGATTAGCTGATGGGAGGCTGGGGGATGGGAAGCAGATGGTTTCTCTTAGGCCTTCAAGTCCTCTGTGCGAGGAGCTGCCCTGCATGCTCCATGGCAAAAGGTGAAAAGGGAGCTAATCACTTGCCTGTCCTTAACAGGCAGTGATAATTTGCTAGGCACCAAGTTATCAGAGAACTACCCATCCCAGGGAACGAATGGGACCTCACTGAGCTCCTGATTTTTCCTAGCAAGGAATGACACCTGTAGTGTTCATCCGTTAGCCAACACCCAATCTAATTCTGCCTCTTATCTCACAGTCCCTGGGGGGTTGGTGGAACTAAGGCAGGATTAGGTCCATATTGAACTGCTAAAACAGGAAATGAGTAGAGATGTCAGGTTACCTGGCTCTGCACAGTCTTATTTTTCTGAGACATGGGATCTGTGTGCATCCAAAGCTCTAGTGAAGTTCTTAAGGCCACCTGGGGGGAGGATGAAGAAGCAACACTGTTAATCAGGCTCCTGTTCTGGCTCATGCCTGGGGGAAAGGAAGAAAAGAAAGAGGTGGTGGTATCTGTAGTGAGGGCAATAGAACAAAGCAGAAGCTTTAGGCAAGAAAGGAGTGGAGGATACAAGATACACACCTGTCCCAGCTCCACGAATGAGTCAATGTTCTGTAACTGCACAGGAAACTTGCCTTTCTCCATGTCGTAGACCATTCTTGAGCTGCCAATGTAGTCGAAAGTTTCCTGAGGGGAAGACAGAGGTGAGAAAGGGAATTGAGGTCCCAAAGGGTTAGAAAAGCCTCAAGGAAAAGCAAGTCATCAAAGCTGGAGGCAAGAAGGCCACTGTTTCAGGTCTTCTCAATTGCTGGTTGGCTTACACAGTCATATGACTTTCCCTTCCTTCCAGCTGTGACTCTCCCTCCTGTATGCATCATAGGACTTTTCAAGCCCAGAAATGGGGAAAGCAGGCTTAGTAAAGGCCTAAGGCAAACACCAGCTGTTATGTGACTGCTTCCTAACTCTCCCCCATCTCCTCTGACTCAGCCATGGCTGCTGTTCCTTTATTCTAGGGCCAGACTGTGATACCAGTGGGAAGAGGCAAGAGCCTCGGGGTTCCTGATGTAAGCAGCAGAAAAGAAGTCCAGGGAATGAAAGTATGCTATAAATAGATCTTTTCCTTGGGGAAGAGCAGGGGTTAACATACTGATTCAGGGTGTAGAAACTTCCTAAAATGAAGAATCCAAGGGGAGACACACGTAGACATGCCCAAAAGCCTTGAGCCTATTCATAACTTAGGTCAAGAGCCAAGGTCCTCCCAACTAATAGCCACTCCCCTTTTACCATCCCCCCTCTCTCCTTGCCACCTCACCCAGCCAAAAAACCCTTACTTACCCCTTGGAAGAAGACAAACATGACATTGCGGGGCAGGGTGGTCACATCAGGTGCCTTTTGCAAAGCTTCAGCTGCAGCCAACTGGGTGACGAAGGAGGCAACAGCACTTTCAGCGCCTGGAGCCACATTCCAGAAAAAGGAACGACTGTCCAGCTGGGTACAGCAGAAGAAAAGACACTTTAAAACTAGCCCTAAGCCTCCCTTCCTGCTCCAGCCAAAAGAAAATACATGTCCTGGGGCAATGAGGACAACCTGGGAGTCCCATAGTCCAGATCCCTCCCCATTTGAATCTCCCCAACATAGCAACTCTGAAATCTGACATGCCAGAGTGAAGCCTGCCAGCTCTTTCTGTGCCAGCCCTGCCCATCTTGATCAGGGGCCAACACTCACCCGGGTGGCAGCAACTACAACCCTGTCATCAGGTTTTAATGTCCCAGTTGTATTTATAGGCTTTAGCATGCTCCATACATTGTAGTCAGACAGGGGGTCACAGACGATTTCTAAGCAGGACATAAACAGTGAGAGAACAACAGGACTAAGGGAAATGGCAGCTAAAGCAGGCATGGAAGAGTTCTTTGACCAGGGCCCCCCAGGCTTTATGAGTTATAGTCTCTTCCACCAACCGGTCCAGGTTGGTTTCTCTGCCACCATCCACTTTAGAAACAAGCTGCCTAAATTATTCAGAATTGTTTCCACTTCTCCCACCCAATGCTCCTTGCCAGATCCTTCCTCCCTCCCAGTCTCCTTCCCACCCCTCAAACACACACAGCAAGGCTTGGCTCTGCTCTACCTGGGTTGATGCTGAAGGTGCTCTGGATGGAGCTGCGGCGCATGCAGGTGGCGGTGCTGACCACAGCGTGCATGTGTGAGAAGAGCTGCATGGCGCACAGCGGGAAGTTTGGTGCAGAGCCATTCTGACTCAGGTTGTGATCCTGGTAGCACTGGAAGGAGAGGTGGACCCCACTGAGATGGGAGCTATGGAGACCCTCCCTTAATTCCCAGAAAGAGGAGGGTCCCAGCAATATCCTTAAGCCATTACCTTTTGAAAGACATTTGTCCCTGAGCTATAGTTGTCCTGGTACAACCACAGGGTTTATAAGGTCAAAGAGAAAAACTCATCAAGAGGTGCAAAGGGGCACAGACTCAATGGCTTACTGGGAGCAGATGAAAGTACCCCATCCCAGGGCCAGGTGCAGTGGCTCATGCCCGTAGTCCTAACACTCTGGGAGGCCAAGGCAGGTGGATTGCCTGAGCTCACAGATTAAAGACATGACTGAGCCAGAGCAAGATCTTGTTTTTAAAAATAGCCGGGCATTGTGGAGGGCGCCTATAGTCCCAGCTACTCAAAAGGCTAAGGCAAAAGAATCGCTTAAGTCCAAGAGTTGGAGGTTGCTGTGAGCTATGATGTCACAGTACTCTACCAAGGGTGACAAAGTGAGACTCTGTCTCAATACGTAAATAAAATAGAAAGAAATTACCCCACCTAAGTGGCCTGGCTCAATTAGAGCTTCAGCCACTGAATAAGATTCAGTGTGACTTGACATAAAGAGCACTGGAACAGAGGTACAAAATCAGTTGCAAGACAGCTTGCACATCAACTCATTATGTGACTTTGGACAAATCTCTTAACTGCTCTATAGATCCAAATGCAAAAAACTAGACTAGAATTAAAACATACTAGAGCTAAAAAGAACCTCAGAAATTTTACCAAACTAACTCTCTTGATTCCTAACCAAATGCTCTTTTTACCATAGTAGTGGTCCTTAACCAGAGCTGTATGCCTCGCTCCACCCTATTCTTTCAAATATTCTTACTTTCTTCCAGTCTAAAAGCCTTTAGTGTTGTGATAACAGGCAGGAGAGAAATGCAAGAGAAATAAACCTCTGGGTTCTTTTTGGAGCAAATGTCTTCAGAAGGTACCCTAGTAGAATTAGCCTCCTTCTGCATGCGAGGAGAGCCTGAAAAACAGTCTTCAGTTTCTAACTGGAATTGTAAGGAGCTGGGAGAGTCAGTACCTGCTTGATGACCCTGGTTTCATTTTCATCTTCAAGAAGGAAGATGGGGAAACTAAAGTCTTCATAAGCCAAGCCATTGCCCAGGGAGTTCCACTGTATTTCTCTGCAGTGAGCAAACTCTGACCCATAGGAGTTGGAGTAAATACCTAAAGGAGAGGACAGGGGTAGAGAAATAGGGTGGGTGGGTGACAAGTTATTGGGACACCAAGCACTTAGGGACAAGGTAAGAGAAAGACTACAACCTCACAGGGTTGGGAATAAGTGTTCAAAAAGAGGGTTCGGCACCTGTAGCTTAGCGGCTAGGGCGCCAGCCATGTACACCAGAGCTGGCAGGTTTGAATCCAGCCCAGGCCTGCCAAACAACAATGATAACTATAACCAAAAAATAGCTAAGTGCTGTGTTGGGCACCTATAGTCCCAGCTACTTGGGAGGCTGAGGCAAGAGAATTGCTTAAGCCCAAGAGTTAGAGGTTGCTGTGAGCTGTGACAGCAGAGCACTCTATCCAGGGTAACATAGTGAGACTCTGTCTCAAAAAAAAAAAAAAAATAGAGTTCAAAAAGAGGTGGTGACTCAAAACAGCAGGCATGAATCTACCACTATCCACACTAAAATAGAGAGACACTGGTGTCAGGGAGCCCTAGGCTGGCAGATTAGGGATCTAAGCACATGGAAAAAGGGCATAATAGAAGGTAAGCAAAGGAAGAGGAAGCAGAAGAGGGAAGGGATGAGTGGGAACTACAAGGAAGCACTATCTTCGGTGTGGGAGTTCGTAGTTGATACTGTAAACAGACACACACAGACACCCCTCAAAGACACAAGACTGAAGCAACAATGAGACTTGGGTGACAGTAGGCTCTACTGATTGTTTGGGGCTCTTACCAAACCCATCATTTGGGCACTGCACACTAGGAGAGAAGCCTGAGGCAGGACTGGGCTTGGACAGGGACACTGCCAGACCAGCAATTCGGCTGGTCCTCCCCTTCAGCTTCTCCATTAAATCCCTGGAATAGGGAAGGAATGGCATGATGGAAGAGAGAAAGGTATCAGACAGCCTGACATCCTGCCCTCCACAACAAATGGGAATGAGGGGAATTCTCATCCCATGGGAAATGAGACTGTTGACTCATTTCATCTTTTTTCAGTTTTAACTTCTGAGTCTGGACTATATGATCCAATCTGAGCTCAAGGCTTAATTGCATTTACCTTGTCCCTGAGTGACCCTGGGGACTCTTCCCCCTGGGGGTCCTTACTCACTAAATCTCCATTTTTAAGGCCATCAAGATGATTCCCCTTGATGTTACCCCCTTCCTTCTGAGGACCACCCCTGACCAGACCAGGGTAGCCAAGAGAAGTTTTCACCAAGTGTGAGGACTATTCACTAAATCTTTCCCTGTCTGGATGCACTGTGCCAGCAAAAACATTAGTTCTTACCCAGTAAAGAGATTGCCCTCCAGCAGAACCATGTAAGGGGGGTTGGGGCCATCAGTCAATACCCACTGCAGGTCCTCTTCTTTCTCCACTACATGGATAACCCCTGTGTCTCCGCTAATTGAAGCTGCCAGGACAGAATGAGACAAGTTAAAGCCCCCACAGTTGACAATTCTAACTTTGCCTCACTGATTCTGCAAATCTTTTATTTCAAAAACACAACATATTTGGGTAAATATAGGCACCTCTGGATTTGAACTGAAAAGCTGAATTTCCCCAGCTCCACCTGAAGGTCATCAGGAGGGAATGGAGGACAAAAGAGCCCATGAAGACTCATTAAACACTTGCTCATTAAATGACAGAAAGGCTCTATGAACTTCATTTTCCTGCCCTCTTCCCCCAACCTCATTTGGCCACATATATAAGATTCTAAAACAGTAAACACCAAAGTTTTCAAACCTGTATTTCATCCAGGAAATGCCAGGCTCTAGATCTCTAGCTCGGAGTTCTAGCTTTGAATCTTCCTTTGTGAAAACATATGTGTAGATTCCCTTGGCCTCAGTAGCCTTCCTGGATCGCCATTCCTTTGCCCTATTTGGGAATGACTTTACTTGCTTTTGGCCAATTATAGATGAGGTTAATCAAGAACTCTGAGGAACAGAGCTTCCCAATTAACAGGCCTTGAATGGATTAGAGATGTGCCTAATCCATTCCTCTCATTCCTGGGGGCCTAGGGTTTCCAATGTCCCTAGGTTGGTCACCTCCAGCCAGGAGCAAACTTATCATTTACTCCAGGAAGGCCCTGCAAGTATCATCCATTTCCGTATGTGCCAGGAGGCTGAACAAATAAGGCTTTCTATGTGTTTAATGATCTGCAAAGATTGGGAAGCACTGCTCTAGAGTATGAATGATCCATAGTCCAGAATGCCTAGAATTCTATGTAATTCAAGGCATTAGGTAATACCTCTCAAATCCCTAGTGATCCACACAGGGATATCCCAGGGTCTCCCTGTGAGTCTCCTTCCCACAGAAAATTTGCTGTGTTAGTCATAAATAATTTTAGACTAGTAGTTCTCAGCCCTGGCTGTGTGTCAGAACAACTTTGGGGTTTTAAATAATATAGATGCTTGGGCTTTAATTAGGATATACTAAATTAAAATCAGTAAAGGCAGGGGCCAGGCATATGTACTTTTAAAAAATATGCTGTATATGGTTCTTTATTATATATAGTCTGACACAAGACACGTGATTTGGGACCAAGGCATTGAAATACAGGGTGGTAGCTATAAAGTTTATGTGCAATTTTAAATTGCACATGAACTTTATGGGCACCCCATACTTGTAAATGCATGAGGTATAAACCATAGGAACTTCCAGACTACCAGCTAAGCAGACATTTTCCCCCTATGAGATCTGAAGAAATCTGGACATGGAGGCCTTGTCTCTAACATTCAACTATGCCTTATATATAGTAAATACTTAGTAAGTTCACGTCAGTGATAATAATAAAATATGGAGAAAAAGCAGAGTCTGAAACAACTTAAGATCCAGATACTAAGGCTAGGCATGGTAGCTCACCTAGCACTCTGTAATCTTAGCACTCTGGGCAGCCGAAGTGGGTGGATCACTTGAGGTCAGGAGTTTGAGACCAGCCTGAGCAAGAGGGAGACCCCTATCTCTACTAAAAATAGAAAAATTATCCAGGCATCATAAAAATAGAAAAATCAGCAAGGCATTGTTGTAGGTGCCTGTAGTCCTAGCTACTTGGGTGGCTGAGGCAGGAGGATCAATTGAGCTCAAGAGTTTGAGGTTCTGTTAGGTTGACGCAATGGCATTTCAGTCTGGGCAACAGAGTGAGAGTTTGTCTCAAAAAAAAAAATCCAGGCAGGTGGTGGTACCTATGGCTCAAAGGGGTAGGGTACCGGCCCCATATACTGGAGGTGGTGGGTTCAAACCCAGCCCCTGGACAAAAAAAAAAAAAAAAAAGATCCAGGCTGGGCATTATGGCTCATGCCTGTAAACCTAACAATCTGGGAGGCCAAAGTGGATGATTGCTTGGGCTCAGGAGTTTTAGACCAGCCTGAGCAAAAACAAGACCCCATCTCTACTAAAAACAGAAAAACTAGATGGGTGTTGTGGCAGGCACCTGAGTCTTAGCTATTGGAGAGACTGAGGCAAGAGGATCACTTGAGCCCAGAGTTTGAGGTTGCTGTGAGGTATGATGATGCCACGGCACTCTACCCAGGACAACACAGTGAGACTCTGAATCAAAAAGCCAAAAACCGGCAGTGCCCATAGCTCAGTGGGTAGGGCGCCAGCCACATACACTGAGTCTGGAGGGTTCAAACCTGGCCCAGGCCAGCTAAACAACAATGACCTGCAACAAAAAAATAGCCAGACAGTGTGGCAGGCACCTATAGTCCCAGCTACTAGGGAGGCTGAGGCAAGAGAATCGCTTAAGCTCAAGAGTTTGAGATTGCTGTGAGCTGTGATGCCACAGCACTCGACTGAGGGTGACATAGTGAGACTCTGTCTCAAAAACAAAACAAAACCACAAAACAAAACAAAAAAAAGATCCAGATACCAATGGAATTTCTAAGTAAAACAAACCCCAACAATTTTGCCATAGTATTTAAAACATGGGAAAGGGAAAGCTAGTATAGTAAACAAAAAAATATATAATTTCAGTTCCAGGGAGAAGAAGGAAAGAAGCAATGATACTAGACTAAAAAAAAAAAAAAAAAAAACCTGGATTCTAAGTAGTGACTGTATACTCTTTAGTAACTTGCTTATTTTTTCTGGGCCTTCAATAAGGAGATGATTTTCTACCCCTATTGATGTCATACTGGAGGACAGATCTAAAAAGGAAAGAACAAGAAAAAAGAAACCTATACATAGCTCCCACTGAAGACTTTAAAGGGTCTAACAGAAACAGGGCATTATAATCAGAAATCAAATATGGTTTTCACCTTACCTTTATCATGTTAGCAATCCTAATCAAAGAGGGAGCCTGCTCAGAACGCACAGATATGATGAAGTAAGACTAATAAATAAGCAGGTTGGACCAGGCAAGGTGGCACAAGTCTATAATCCCAGCACTCTGGGAGGCCAAAGTGGGTAGATAGCTTGAGCTCAGGAGTTCAAGACCAAGATCCTGTCTCAAAATAAATAAATATAAATAAACTATAAATAAATAAGTAACTGGGCATTGTGGCAGGTGCCTGTGGTCCCTGCTACTTGGGACACTGAGGCAAGAGAATTGCTTGAGCCCAAGAGCTTGAGGTTGCTGTGACCTATGATGCCACAACACTCTACCAAGGGTGACAAAGTAAGACTCTGTCTCCAAAAAAAAAAGCAGGTTGAACAGGAAACAAGATCTTAATGA
The DNA here is from genome assembly GCA_963574575.1 of Galagoides demidoff. Taxonomy (NCBI): domain Eukaryota; kingdom Metazoa; phylum Chordata; class Mammalia; order Primates; family Galagidae; genus Galagoides; species Galagoides demidoff. The sequence goes on from CAUYQV010058500.1 coordinate 19,116, forward strand.
GGAAGTGGTCATAGTCCAGCTTCTCCCCTTTTTTTTCTGTATTGGCCTTTGGCTTTAGAGGTTGCTGCATTGCTTCCCACAGAGCTATTCTAAGAACACAGCAAAATGGCTCATTCCCAAAGGGGATTTCTAGTTCTAGAAGAATGGAACCTAGTTCTAAAAGAAGGGAGTCCAGGTCTTTTGTACTTACAGAGAAGTTATAGCAAAACTGGCTCTTAGCCTACACTGGACATAGTTCTCTTCCACCCATAAAACCGGTATGGAAACTAAGTTCAACAAAAACCTTATTTGAGGCTATTTGGAACCAATCAACCTACTCCCAGTGCTTCATGTAGCAAGGACATGGGAAAACTGACATACAGTATAGCTCAGGGAAGGATGGGTAGAGAAGTAGTAACTACCTTTCTGAGCAAGTCTTTTACTTGCCAGTGGTTCAGCTCTTTCCTACCAAATTGGAAGGTTTCAGGCAGTTGCACAGTACTGCTGAGATGACATTACTTACTCAGCATTATCAATAAACATCTATTAAAAGGCAGTGTGGCTTTCAGCTTTGAACAAGACTATTCCAACCATTATTATAGGAGTTAAGTTGAATTCAGATGTTATCAAGTTGATGATGAAGAAGCCAAGACCAGACCCTAAACTTCCTGCTTACCTCTAAAACTATACTCTGAGAGTACTACTCTCCTTGGAAGGACAAAACCTGAAGATAGCAGGTTAGCCTTCAGCTCACAACTTTCTCCCACTCTCTATAATTTCTATAGGTTTTAAAACCACGGTGCCATGGTGTCTTATTTTGGAACATATTTATAAAGCATAAAGATAGGCTCAGCACCTATAGCTCAGTGGCTAGGGAGCCAGCCACATACACTAGACCGGCCAAATAACGACAACTACAACCAAAAAGTAGCTGGGCATTATGGTGAGTGCCCGTACTCCTAGCTACTTGGGAGGCTAAAGCAAAAGAATCGCTTAAGCCCAAGAGTTTGAGGTTGCTGTGAGCTGTGATGCCACAGTGCTCTACTGAGGGTGACAAAGTGAGACTCTGTCTCAAAATAAAGAAAGAAAGAAAGATAAATTTGAATGCTTCACTAATTCCTTTTGCATTTTCAATGCCTTTTTTTCAAATAGTTCATTGCCTTTAAGAAGCCCGACTGTAGTTTGGCGTCTGTGACTCAAGCAGCTAAGGTGCCAGCCACATATACCTGAGGTAGCGGGTTCGAATCCAGCCCAAGCCTGCCAAACAACAATGACAGCTGCAACCAAAAAACCAGGCATTGTGGTGTGTTCCTTTAGTCCTAGCTACTTGGGAGGCAGAGGCAGAAGAATCGCTTGAGCCCAGGAGTTGGAGGTTGCTGTGAGCTGTGATGCCACAGCACTCTACCCAGGGCGACAGGTTGAGGCTCTGTCTCAAAAAAAAAAAAAAAAGCCCAACTGTTTCCAAAAAGATCACTCAGACTATAGGAGATAACTGGACTCTATAGAACACAAGACTTCCTTCACTTCAGGAAACAGTATAGCAGGTGACTAAGAGTCCTGGCTTAGAACTTGTGCCACAAGGTTTTAAATTCTGGCTTCCTTACCAGTATGATCTTGGGAAAATTACTCAATTTATCTAAGTCTTACTTATATCATTTGTAAAATGACAATAATAATAAGACCTACTTCATAGGGGGGATTTGTAGGGTTAAATGAAATGCACTTATGAGTTAATTTAGGGTGGGAGAAATAAAATGAGATACATATCAAAATTTGGTATCCAGCGTTTACTAAATGTTATTCTCGCTGGCAGTCCTCTAGTTACAAACATGTGACTTATAAATAACTTATACTTACAAATGGTGGCTATTACAGGTAATGGGTAAATTTACCTGTTCCAACTTTCATACAAATTCAACTTAAGAACAAACCTATAGAACCTATCTCGTTTGTTACCCTGGGACTGCCTATATTAATTTTCTTGCCTGTTTTGACAGATGGTTCTTTATTACCTCCTACTCACATAGTCTAATTTGAGTGCTGAGACTCCTAAGCAGGACATGGATCTCTCTTAATATCTAGGGCACAGACTGAAATATCAATGTCCACAAGCATGCATCCCAACCTCAACTCACACTGGCAGCCAATCTGATGGGTAGCATTGAGCAGACGAACACAGGGAGCCGTTTTATTTAAGGGGATATAGATCTTCCTTTCCACTGAGTTTCCCCTGCACAAACCTGATTGGAAGATAAAAAGTATTAGAAAAAATTGAGAGACACAGGTATCAGCTTCTATTACATCATTAGTTCCATGTATGCCTTGAGTAAATCACTCAATATCATACTGTCTAAAATGGAATTAATGTCCATTCTTCTCATTTCTTGGGCACATTATTAGAACAGATAAATGCTCTACAAAGCACTCAGCTATATGCCTCAAAGGATTATTACCAAGTCCATTATAGAGCAAGTAATAGTGAAGCTAAGAGAGAAAACTTGATCTGTCAAAGTGAAGTGTGTAACCTTACATGTACCAGATTCTGGTTACACTGGTAACCATACTTCTGCTTTTCTGTCCTATATGTTCGTTACTAATTAGTTAAGAAATAGTGCTAGTTTAAAGGCTTAGATTACAATGATACAAACTTTCTGAGACATTTTTCCAAGAGTGTGAACAGAACTGGAAGAAACATTATGGTATGATGTTAAATTAACATCAGTAGGTTATTTGTATGTGTCCACAGTGTGAAGCAGCTGTAGTTTCTCCTTTGGGGAATCTTTAAAAACAATATGAATTTATAGGAAGGCACACTTATGGTTATATACAGGCATGTTTGCATTTTAGAGCTCAACCAACTAGAAAGTCATATACCAGAAAATAAACGCGTGTAAGCAAACACTTAAGTACATTATAAATGTCTAAAATTCCTTGAATTGTTACTTCATGATCTTAACAGTCATGAGTACCCAGATCTTACCTTACTCTCACTCTACTGATGAAAGAAACTAAGGTAGAGAGACAGGGATGTGGGTTTATAGTGGAAGCAACAGAGGAAGAAATGAGGACTATACCTTTTAAGTGCTGCATAGCACTCAGAGTAGGGGCCTGCTTTCATCCCCAAAAGTCTATATAAGGAGAAGAAAGCTGAACTTTCACACCTGTTTCTTTAGATTTGTGGGTGAGGTGGCCGGGGCTGTGGGGAAAATGAGGCATGTGGACTAAGAGACTAAGGGTCGGGCTGGAAGGCGACAGACACGACGTACCTCTGGGGGAGAAGGGACCCTTCAGGTCCAGGCAGAGGGGGAACTTCTGTTGTGGGAACGAAAGAGAAGGAGGATTTACAGGGTGGGGGGACAGAGGAGCAGAAGGGACCACTAGGGAGACGGCGGCGCTCACGGCTGGGCCGATTCCGAGAACTACCCTCACAGAACAAACCTCACGGGGAAGGAGACCTCACCTGCCAGTAGGACGCAGAAAAACAAGCGAAGAAGACCCCGACTTCCCGGGTCAGCCCCAGAGCCGCCCCCAGCCGTGGCCATCTTGCCTCTCAGCTGAGCGGAAGCCTCGGTTTCCCTCCCGTCGGATAGCGACCTCTCTAGGCTGCCACCGACGCAGTCTCTGTGGCCCGGAGCGCCAGAGACCGGAAGTTCGTTCTCCAGGAGCTTCCGGGAGCCGCGGCCCAGTGTCGCTGACGTGGAAGCGTCCGGAGGGCAGCGGGGAGTGGCGGGGCTGCTATTAGGACGTTGGATTCCGAGACCTGAAGGATGCTAACCAAATTTGAGACCAAGAGCGCGCGAGTCAAAGGTAATGGAGAAGAAAAGAGGGACGTGGAGGCTTGATGTCGGGGCAAGGGCGACGCAGGGGAAGAGAGAATGGGCAGACGTGCCCGCCGCATCGGGCCCATGGGACGGACCCACAAGCGGACGGGAGGGAGAGAGTTTAGGCCTAGCGGGCAGTTCTCCTCTTCTTTGACGTGTCCTCGAGCTTTTATTTACCTATAACGCGGTTCCTGCACCTAGGTTCCTGCTAGGGATTCTTTATGCCCGCTCCCTATCCCTTCTGTATTTCACTTTTGGGGGCTGTGTTGTCGCTTTTTTATTCTTTTTCCCCAAAGATCCCGTGACCTGTTGGCTTTTTCCAACAAAAACTTTTTTTTTCTCTTAAGACATTACAAGCAAAGAGAGCTGTGGCTGTTAGCGGAGTGGCTCTAGGGCTCGAGTCTTGATTTCTTTCACAGGCACCTGAGTCAGTAGCTTTTTCGGAGATGAGCACTGGGAACCTCAATTTAAGGAGATTGGCTGCACCATCTCAACAGCCAGTGCCTCCCTTGGGCTTTATTTTCTACCCGGAAGTAGGCGATTGAGGCTTGTAACCCCAATAAAGTCTGAGCTTGATAGAATTGTCAGATAAAATACAGGACTCATGGACTTGTAATAACCCTTTGAGGCACAGTTAAATTTCAGACAAACAGTGGATACTTTTTTAGTATTGTTCGTTGTTTTGAAATTCAAATATTACTGGCCATTTTGTATTTTTATTTGCTATGTATGGCAACTCTAGAACTGGAGTATAGGTCGATGGGGATACAGAGTAAAAGACTGAGATCTCAGCAGTAGTCTTTCAGAATTGTTAGAATAGGAATGTCAGAGAAGTAAGGTCTCATGAGACCTGGAAAAAATTTATCTGGAATATGTAGTAAGATGCAGCATCTCAAGCAAAGTGGTTAGGAACTTGGTCTTCAGAGTCATATGGGTTTGCTTTATAATCCATTAATAAGCTGAAGGAGCTTGCAGGACTTACTTAACATCTAAATCTCCTATGTCCTCCTCTGTAAAGTGTGAGTATTGTTCTCTTTTAGAGACAATTAAAATGAGAAAGAATATGGAAAGTATTAATGGTGCTTGGTGTGTAAATTCATTAGTTTAAAAACTGAAGGCCATTATTAAAGTGAGAATATGTTTTGAGCAGTTTCTAAAGCTTGTGGGAATTTAAATCATGAAGGTTGAGTACCATTAAGAATATATTTTATTTTATTTTATTATTATTTTTATTGAGACAGAGTCTTACTGTGTGGCCTTGGTAGAGTGCAGTGGCATTATAGCTCATAGCAACCTCCAGCTCTTGGACTCAAGCGATTTTCTTGCCTCAGCCTCCCCAGTAGCTGGGACTACAGGTGCCGGCCACAATGCCTGGCCTTTTTTTTTTGTAGAGACAAGATCTCACTTTGGCTCAGGCTGGTCTGGAACTCCTGAGCTCAGGGCAGTCCACCCTCCTTAGCCTCCCAGAGTGATAGGATTATAGGCGTGAGCCACCTAGCCTGGCCATTAAGAATTTGTGTGGCCAGGCAAAGTGGCTCATGCCCGTAATCCCATTGCTTTGGGAGGCCAAGGCAGGAGGATCTCTTGAGCCTGCAGAATTTGAGATCACCCTGGGCAATGTAGTGAAACCTCATCTGTCCAAAAAGTAAGAAAACTAGCCAGGTATGGTGGTGCACACCTATAGTCCCAGTGCCTGGGGAGGCTGAGGCAGAAGGCTCACTTGCACCCAGGAATTCAAAATTACAGTGAGCTGTGATTGTGCTGCGCAAATACATAAACCAAAGAATTTCTGGGACCTGGATAATTGAAATGAATCTTCGTAATCCTTGAGTTTTCTCTTCTCCTAATTTCTGGGGTATAAGAGAAGGAAAAAGAAAGATGTCAAAATATGTGAGAGTTAATATTCATTAATGAGCGTTTTAATAAATCACAATAATTTTTAAGGAAGAAAATAGACAATTTTGAAGAAATATAAATGTTTAATAAATAATGAAGACATTTCACTAATCATGAAAGAAATGTAAAAAAAAAATGATAATTTTTTGGAGGTCTTATATTAGTAAAAGATAACAGCAGATAACTAATAACATTCTGGCTTCGCCAATGTATGCAAAAGAGATACCTCCATAAACCTGGCAGTATTATACAGTGTTCCTACAATTAAATTTTAGTATTTACTAAAATTTTAAATGCACATACTTTATCCTGAGTAATTCCACTTTTGAGGCCTTTAGCCTAAAGCAGTAATGCAAATAGGCTTAGACTATGTGTAGCAGTATCTTCAGTAGGCTTCTTCTGATAGACCACAATCGGGGGAAAAAATTATTTTATTTTATTTTATTTTTTTTTGAGACAGAGCCTCAAGCTGTCACCTTGGGTAGAGTGCCATGGCATCACAGCTCACAGCAGCCTCCAACTCCTGGGCTCAAGCGAGTCTACTGCCTCAGCCTCCCAAGTAGCTGGGACCACAGGCGCCTGCCAGAATGCCCGGCTATTTTTGGTTGCAGCCATCATTGTTGTTTGGCGGGCCGGGCTGGATTCGAACCCGCCACCTTAGGTGTATGTGACTGGCACCTTAGCCACTTGAGCCACAAGTGCCGAGCCAGGGGGAAAAATTATTAATTAATTTTATCATTATTATTTTGTTTAGAGACAGAGTTTTACTTTGTTGCCCTCAGTAGAGTGCCATTGCGTCACAGTTCACAGCAACCTCCAGCTCTTGGGCTTAGGTGATTCTCTTGCCTCACCCTCCCAAGTAACTGGGACTATGGGCACCTGCCACAACACCCTGCTATTTTTTTGTTGCAGTTTGGCCAGGGCTGGGTTCAAACCTGCCACCCTCTGTATATGAGGCCCGTGTTCTGCTCACTGAGCCACAGGCACTGCCCTGGGGGGGAAATTTAAATGCCTTTCAGAATAATATAAATGTGGTCCATTTGTACCTTGTAGTTGTTAGAAAGAGTGAGGCTATACATGTATTTATATGTACTTAAATGTAATGAGATCCATACCATATCATTAAGTGAAAAAAGAAGTTTGCAGAACATTATAGTGAGAGTCCCATTTTCTTAGAATAATAAAATAATAATAACTACATTAAAAATCTGAAAGATTGGGAATGGCGCCTGTGGCTCAAAAGGGTAGGACACCGGCCCCATATGCCAGAGGTGGTGGGTTCAAACCTAGCCCCGACCAAAAATAAAGTAAAATAAAATAAACCTATAAAAAAAAAAATCTAGGCTCGGTGCCTGTGGCTCAACCGGCTAAGGCGCCAGCCACGTACACGTAAGGTGGTGGGTTCGAATTCCCAGCCCAGGCCCACCAAACAACAATGATGGCTGCAACCAAAAAAATGGCCGGGTGTTGTGGCGGGCGCCTGTGGTCCCAGCTACTTGGGAGGCGGAGGCAGGAGACTCGCTTGAGCCCAGGAGTTGGAGGTTGCTATGAGCTGTGAT